>APFE031636931.1:6356-33063 GCA_000404065.3 Pinus taeda
TCAGTATGCATCACACCCTGTACATTGGGAAGGTGATATGCTTCGCACCCTCTGCATTGAGCTTTCAGTATGGTCCAGTTTTGACCATTTATGAGCAGTTTTCAGTGGAGAACTTCTGGGAGATGATGTAATCAGCTGACCTTGTTCCTTTAGGCAGTGAAGCAACACTTTTAGGGACTTAGGAGCCCTCAGTTTATGGACATTTATGATTGGGGTTGCAGTGCCCAAAAATGTCTATAATAAAAGCATTATTTCCCCGAGCCTTGGTACTGGTGTAAGGACCATGTCGCTTCTTGTACTTTTCATTTTTCAAAATGGGGTTGTGATATATCGGCCCGTTGGGTAGAGGTGCTCTAGGAGTAAGATCGAATGAATGTTTGACCTGACAATGCAACGATACCCATATGGGTGGGGAGAAGATGTTCCTGTGTTCTTTCATGACCATATCCATCTACTGATGTTGCTGCTTGGAGGAATGTTTCGCAGGGGTCATGGATGTGGCTACGATCTTCCCCTTACTTTGGGAGTGAACCAAACAAAAAATGAATTTCCTAGTTTGGGAGATGATATTGTTGCATTTATTAGCAAAGATCAAAGAGGTGGAAATAGGTGGGGCTACCTCTAGTATCCTGTATAATGAATTAGCCAAAAAACTAATAACAGCACGAGGCCTTGACTCATACACAGCATGTCGCCACCACAAGTATGGTTGGCCTAATAATGCATCACAAACATGTAGAGGTGCAACATCACACAATACCTCGTCTATGAAGGGTTTGATGTTGTAGGGAAGGCAGCACTACTAGCGAACTCGGAGATCTCGTCTTTGGTGAAGCCACACGATGCTATATGGTTGCGGGTGTGATATGTCGATTGTCCCAGCTGCTTCACGACCTCTGCTGAAATGAGGTTCTTTTGGCTACCACTTTCGAAAATGAATTGTAACGGCAAACCCTTCACCCACATTTTTGAGTGGAAAAGACGCTCCCCCTCCTCTGGATATTCAGGATCATTCTTCTGGATCTTGGCAGTGGCAACAGTGGCACTAGGCTCTGCGTCAATGATGTACTTCACTTTGTCATTTCCCTTGTCGGGTTCTGACTCAGGGTCGTAACATGCATCTGATTCGGAAGCTTTTAACTCGGCCACCAAAAACTGCTTGGTTCGACACTCACTTGTGTTGTGAGTGGGGCTCTTATGGAACTCACACCACTTTCTTGTGTCCTTCTTCGACTTTGTCGTGTTTTTTTCTTGCAACCTTGACGGGTTGTCTTGGGTCACCCCGCCTTGGCTTTGTCCTTTTTTCTTCAGATTCATAGATCCAAAGTCTCACTTCTTTTGTTTAAACTTTTGCACGATTTTGGCAGCGTATTGGTACGTTGTGCCAAGCAAAGAGATGTTCAGGAACTCCATCTTGTCCTGGATGTATCTGTGTAGGTAGTCGTAGTATTTGAGTACCAAATGTAGCTCAGAATGTTTGATACCCAACTGTGTGCAAAGGGTATGAAAAATGTTTGTGAACGCTAACACATCTTGGTCCCTTCCCTGTCACAGAGTGGTCCACTTTATGTATTTGTCCTCATAGCTTTTGACAGGGTAGTACTACTCCTTGATGGCATCTCGGAATGAATTCCAAGTGGATGTGGCTAAAAATAGTGAGCCCGTACTTTCATCCTTCTGCTTGCAGTAGGTTTCCCACCAGTGTTTGATGTGGGGGGCTGCTTTGAGAAGAGTGAAAATAATATTTTCCTGACTGGAAAAATCATGAACAGAAAAATACCCATCTAGCATATTTAACCATTTATCTATGGCATCTGTGTCTATCTGACCCTCGAGTATGGGGATTTCAAAATTAACTTGTACCTTAAAGTGTGTGGCATTTCCAGAGTAGCTGTTGGAAGCCAATGTGTTGCCCCTGTGTAGTCGCTGAAGGATCTGGGCAAAGTTTTTCATCATCGCATTCCTTTGTCGCTCGAGGGCCTCTTCGAGAAAGATTTTGATAGGATCTCCTACCCCCTCGTCTTTATTTTCATCCACAATGGGAGGCCTTCGGGATGTGTGAGGCTAATCTTGCAAAGGTTCAACCAGATCGAGCCCTAGCTCCTTATATCCCGACCTTGTTGGGGACATGCAACGAAAAATAGAGAGCAGACCACTCTGATACCACTAATCCAGATTTAGACATGAACACAACAAATTACAAAAATAACCATAAATACAGATATGCAGCGGAAATGATACTTAATTTCATTAATGTAAAATACTGAAATATGCTTACAAACAAAAATGGAAATAAACCAGCTAGGGCGATGGTAGCTTATCTCTTAGAAGAGATGTGGTGGCTACATGGCTCTGAACTGTGTTACAAAGAGGCTTGAAGGCCTATTTATTGTTGAGAAACAATGGAAAACCCTAAACATCCAAAAACCTAACCCTAGAATATGAAATGCCAAACTGTGGGCCCCATTTCGGTAAATTGGTACATCAACTTCCCGGGGTTGTAACTTTGGCATACGATTTTCGTTTGACGCGCACAATATCTCGTTAGAAAGATCTATCCGAGAACTACGACTTTGGGAAGAGAAACATTGGGACATGGACCCATTTTTCTCCCAATTTTCCCAAAAACATCGTTTAGGGCCTCAAAATGGCTCCGGAAGTTCAGGACCCGAAAAACTGCTAAAAATAGTAAATTGTGCTACAATTAAGGAAATTGAAAGAGGCAGTTGTGGGGGTCCAAGTGGGATAGGTGGGTGGCCACCAAAATCCACCTCGATCATTCCTCCCCTCTTAGGAAGCAATGGTCTCCATTGCGTTGAGTTCCTCTATCTGCTGAACTTGGTCCCCAGTGAGCTGTTCTGCAATCTCTGATGTGTCCAGTACTTGTGGGAAGCATGGTAGAGGGCGGTCCACATTGAACACTCAGTGCAAGCGAAGGAATGGGGGAATGTTGTGCTCCAAAGCATTGTTCCCCATAGCCTTGGTACTGGTGTAAGGACCATGTCGCTTCTTGTACTTTTCATTTTTCAGAATGGGGCAGTGACATATCAACTCGTTGGGTAGAGGTGCTCTAGGAGTCAGATCAATTGAATTCTTGACCTGATAGTGCAACGATATGCCTGTGGGTGGGGAGAAGATGTTCCCATGTTCTTTCATGACCATATCCGTCTGATGTTGCTGCTGCTTGGAGGAACCTTTTTGCAGGGGTCATGGATGTCGCTGCAATCTTCCCCTTTCTTTGGGAGAGAACCAGACAGAAAATGATTTTCCTAGTCTAGGAGACGATCTTGTTGCATTTCTTAGGAGAGATCAAAGAGGTGGCGGTAGGTGGGGATACCTCTGGTATCATGTATAATGAATTACCCAAATAAATAATAACAGCACTAGGCCTTAACTCATACACAACATGTCGCCTCCACAAGTATAGCTGGCCTAATAATACATCACAAACATGTAGAGGTGAAACATCACACAATACCTCGTCTGTGAAGGGTTTGATGTTGTAGGGAAGGTGGCACTGCTGGTGAACTCAAAGATCTCATCCTTAGTGAAGCCACCCGATGATGTATGGTTGTGGGTGTGGTATGGTTGGTAGTCCCAGCCGCTTCAAAACTTCTGCTGAAATGAGGTTCTTTTGGCTGCCACTGTCAACAATGAATTGTAGCGGCAAACCCTTCACCCACATTTGTGAGTGGAAAAGACGCTCCCCCTCCTCTAGATCTTTGGGATCATTCTTCTGGATCTTGTCGGTGGCAACAGTGGTGTTGGGCTCTACGTCAATGATCTGCGTCCCTTTTTCATTCCCCTTGTTGGGTTCTGACTCAGGGTCAGAACATGTGTCTGATTCGGAAGCCTTCAACTCGGCCACCAGCGACTGCTTGGTCTGACACTCACTTGTGTTGTGAGTGGGGCTCTTATGGAACTCACGCCACTTTCCTGTGTCCTTCTTTGACTTCATGGTGTTGTTATTTTGTTGCAACTTCGATAGGTTGTCTTGGGTCACCCCGCCTTGGCTTTGTCCTTTGTTCTCGGATTCGTAGATCCAAAGTCTCGCTTCTTTTGTTTAAACGTCTGCTCAATTTTGATAATGTTTCGGTACACTTTTCCGAGCTAGGAGATGTTCAAGAACTCCATTTCATCCTGGATGTATCTGTGTAGGTAGCTGTGGTATTTGAGTACCAAATGTAGCTCAGAATCCTTGATACCCAATTGTGTGCGAAGGGTATGAAAAATGTTTGTGAACTCTGACACATCTTGGTCCCTTCCCTGTCGCAGAGTGGTCCGCTTTATGTATTTGTCCTCATAGCTTTTGACAAGGAAGTACTGCTCCTTGATGGCATTCGGGAATGAATTCCAAGTGGGTGCAGCTGAAAATAGTGAGCCCGTACTTTCATCCTTCTGCTCGCAGTAGGTTTCCCACTAGTCCTTGACATGGGGGGTTGGTTTGAGAAGAGTGAAAATAATCTTTTCCCGACTGGAAAAATCATGAATAGAAAAATACCCATCTAGTAGATTTAACCATTTATCTATGGCATCTATGTCTATTTGACCCTCGAGTATGGCGTTTTGAAAATTAACTTGTACCTTAAAGTGTGTGGTGTTTCCAGAGTAGCTGTTGGAAGTTGATGTGTCGCCCCTGGGTAGCTGCTGAAGGATCTAGGCAAAGTTTTCCATCATCGCGTTCCTTTGTCACTCGAGGGCCTCTTCAAGCAAGGATTTGATAGGATCTCCTGCCCCCTCATATTTTCATCCACCATGGGAGGCCGTCGGGATGTGTGAGGCTGATCTTGCAAAGGTTCAACCTGATCGAGCCCTAGCCGCTTATATCCCGACCTCGTTGGGGTCATGCAACGAAAAATAAAGAGCAGACCACTCTGATACCACTGATCCGAATTTAGACATGAATGCAAAAAATTACAGAAATAACCATAAATACAGAGATGCAATGGAAATGATATTGCATTTCATTAATGTAAAATACTGATATATGCTTACAAATAGAAATGGAAATAAACTAGCTAGGGCGATGGTAGCTTATCTCTTAGAGGAGATGTGGCAGCTGCATGGCTCTGAACTATGTTACAATGAGGCTCGAAGGCCTATTTATTGTTGAGAAACAATGGAAAACCCTAAACATCCAAAAACCTAACCCTAGAAGATGAAATGCCGAACTGTGGGCCCCATTTGGGTAAATTGGTATATCAACTTCCCGGGGTTGTAACTTTGGCATACGATCTTCGTTTGACATGCACAATATCTCGTTAGAAAGATCTATCTGAGAACTACAACTTTGGGAAGAGAAACATTGGTCTGTGGACCCATGTTACTCCCAGGTTTCCAAAAATCCGTCGTTTCGGGCCTCAAAATGGCTTCAGAAGTTCAAGACCCAAAAAACTGCTAAAAATGGTAAATTGTGCTACAATTAAGGAAACTGAAAAACTAAAAGAGACAGTTATGTGGGTCCAAGTGGGATAGGTGGGTGGCCAACAACATCCACCTCGATCATTCCTCCCCCCTTAGGAAGCAATGGTCCCCATTGTGTTGAGTTCCTCCATCTGCTGAACTTGGTCCTTGGTGAGTTGTTCTGCAATCTCTGATGTGTCCAGTACTTGTGGTAAGCATGGTAGAGGGCGGTCCACATTGAACACTCGGTGCAAGCGAAGGAATGGGGGAATGTTGTGCTGCAAGGCATTGTTCCCCATAGCCTTGGTACTGGTGTAAGGACCATGTCGCTTCTTGTACTTGTCATTTTTCATAATGGGGCGATGATATATCAGTCTGTTGCGTAGAGGTGCTCTAAGAGTCAAATCGATTGAATGCTTGACCTGATAGTGCAATGATATGCCTATGGGTGGGGAGAAGATGTTCCCATGTTCTTTCATGACCGTATCGATCTGCTGTTGTTGCTGCTTGGAGGAACCGTTTCACAGGGATCATGGATGTGGCTACGATCTTCCCCTTACTTTGGGAGCGAACTAGACAAAAAATGATTTTCCTAGTCTGGGAGACGATCTTGTTACATTTCTTCGCAGAGATCAAAGAGGTTGTGGTAGGTGGGGCTACCTCCGGTATCCTGTATAATGAATTACCCAAAGAAATAATAACAGCACGAGGCCTTAACTCATACACAGCATGTCGCCTCCACAAGTATGGTTGGCCTAATAATACATCACAAACATGTAGAGGTGAAACATCACACAATACCTCGTCTACGAAGGGTTTGATGTTGTAGGGAAGGTGGCACTGCTGGCGAACTCGGATATCTCATCCTTGGTGAAACCACCCGATGATGTATGGTTGTGGGTGTGGTATGGTCGGTAGTCCCAGCCGCTTCACGACCTTTGCTAAAATGAGGTTCTTTTGGCTGCCACTATCGACAATGAATTGTAGCGGCAAACCCTTCACCCACATTTGTGAGTGGAAAAGATGCTCCCCCTCCTCTAGATCTTCGGGATCATTCTTCTGGATCTTGTCGGTGGCAACAGTGGTGCTTAGCTCCGTGTCAATGATCTACTTCCCTTTTTCATTCCCCTTGTTGGGTTCTGACTCAGGGTCAGAACATGCATCTAATTCGGAAGCCTTCAACTCGGCCACTAGCGACTGCTTGGTCCAACACTCACTTGTGTTGTGAGTGGGGCTCTTATGGAACTCACATCACTTTCCTGTGTCCTTCTTCGACTTCATGTTGTTGTTCTTTTGTTGCGGCTTTGGCAAGTTGTCTTGGGTCACCCCGCCTTGGCTTTGTCCTTTGTTCTCGGATTCGTAGATCCAAAGTCTCGCTTCTTTTGTTTAAACGTCTGCTCGATTTTGACAGCGTATCAGTACGCTTTTCCAAGCTAGGAGATGTTTAGGAACTCCATCTCGTCCTGGATGTATCTGTGTAGGTAGCCGCGGTATTTGAGTACCAAATGTAGCTCAGAATCCTTGATACCCAACTATGTGTGAAGGGTACGAAATATGTTTGTGAACTCTGACACATCTTGGTCCCTTCCCTGTCGCAGAGTGGTCCACTTTATGTATTTGTCCTCATAGCTTTTGACAGGGTAGTACTGCTACTTGATGGCATCCCAGAATGAAATCCAAGTGGGTGCGGCTGAAAATAGTGAGCCCGTACTTTCATCCTTTTGCTCGCAATAGGTTTCCCACCAGTCCTTGACGTGGGGGGCTTTAATAAGAGCGAAAATAATCTTTTCCCGACTGGAAAAATCATGAAAAGAAAAATACCCATCTAGTAGATTTAACCATTTATCTATGGCATCTACGTCTATCTGACCCTCGAATATGGGGATTTCAAAATTAACTTGTACCTTAAAGGGCGTGGCATTTCCAGAGTAGCCGTTGGAAGCTGATGTGTCACCCCTGGGTAGCTGCTGAAGGATTTGGGCAAAGTTTTCCATCATTGTGTTCCTTTGTTGCTCGAAGGCCTCTTCAAGCAAGATTTTGATATGTTATCCTACCCCCTTGTCTTTCTTTTCATTCGCCATGGGAGGTCGTCGAGAGGTGCGAGGTTGATCTTGTAAAGCTTCAACCAGATCGAGCCCTAGCTCCTTATATCCTAACCTCGTTGGGGACATGCAAAGAAAACAGAGAGCAAACCGCTCTGATACCACTAATCTGGATTTAGACAGGAACGCAACAAATTACATAACTAACCATAAATATAGAGATGCAATGGAAATAATACTTCATTTCATTAATGTAAAAGACTAAAATATGTTTACAAACAGAAATGGAAATAAACCAGCTAGGGTGATGGTAGCTTATCTCTTAGAAGAGATGTGGCAGCTACATGCCTCTGAATTGTGTTACAATGAGGCTCGAAGGCCTATTTATTGTTGAGAAACAATGGAAAACTAAAACACCAAACTGTGGGCCCTGTTTAGGTAAATTGGTACATCAACTTCCCAAGGTCGTAACTTTGGCATACGATCTCTGTTTGATGCGCACAATATCTCTTTAGAAAGATCTATCCAAGAAATACAACTTTGGGAAAAGAAATATTGGTCTATGGACCCATGTTGCTCCCAGTTTTCCCCAAAAACGTCGTTTAGGGCCTCAAAATGGATTCGGAAGTTCAGGACCTGAAAAACTGCTAAAAATAGTAAAATGTGCTACAATTAAGGAAACTAAAAAACTAAAAGCGACAATTGTGGGGGTCCAAGTGGGATAGGTGGGTGGCCACCAATATCCACTTGGCTAACCAGATGCATGTGTTATACATCTAGATCTGGATGTCTTGGGCAGATGTCAAATGGAACATATCTATATTAGGATGGAACTTCTAATATCTTTATTCAAAACCTCCAAATGCTTAGATGTTAGATATCAGTATCTAGAGCCCCTTTCCTTTTTTGTTGTGATTTTTCATTAACACTTTCCTAGTTGTGATTTAATTTCTTAGAAAGATCAATGTGCATTTTTGTTGATGTGGAAAATATGATATGTTATGTTGATGTATCATATTCCACATCAGTCCATGTGGCATGTATTTAATCAGTCATGCTGATGCGGAAAGTGCCGTGGATTTTTGAGGTTTACATTTGACTTGGGGGTTTTATATTCACATTGAGAGAAAATTCAATTAAAAATATCCAAACCCGCAAGAAGCCACATGAATTTTCCCAAATAGCTTGTATCTGGATCTAGGGAGGAAGGTAAGTGGAAATCATTTGAACCTCTTGGATGCCAAAGATATCAGATATCATTCATTCTCAATTATATCCATATTTGGAACCTCTATAATAAAAAAATGTATAACCTCCTAGATGCTTTAGATTTCATATTGTCTTTCTCATGAACATTGTATTAAGGTCCAAGTTGAGTATTATAAGTCTCCAGCTAAACAATCCAGATACATTGATATCTAGATATTCAAACCTATATGATACATTTGGATGCCTCTTAGGGTGTTCCACATAATCCATCGATTGGTTTCCATGTCATATTATGTTAGAAAGGGTTGACCTACATGGCACCTATAGCTCATCCAATGTGTCATCCACCTATTTCTAATGTGTTCTTGTTGATATGCAATTTGCATAATGGGTTGTATGGTCATGTATTATAAGAATACAATGTATATCAATGTCCATACGATATGTTGTGTGGCATACATGATTCATTGAGTTAGGAAAAAATTATAAAAACCTAATGAATGTGGTATTAACTCTCATAGCGGCATAATGGTAAAATGCCAATCACCTATTAAACCAACAATACACATTTCATGTATCTGTTTTAGGTTCATACTTATTTTATTTTGCTTTCTAAAGATCAAATTGAGAAAGTAAAATCATAAAGGATAATCATTGAGCCATATTTCTTAGTGATTATATAATTGCAAGTTTATGTAAACAAAATCCATGTTCATGTTTTCATAATTTATTTATGATATGCTTACTAGTTGTTATTCTTTGTACATTTATGTATATTTCTAGGAAACAAGAATAATCCTTATGACTATGAGTGTGGACAAAATGTGGAAATCAAGGAAGAAGTTAGCAAATAAGAAATTAAATGTTATTAATTTTTCTTCACTCAGTTACATCATTTCCTAATTTTGAGGTCAACACCATCTTCAACTCTTCGAGAGCTTTCTAATGATTTTAATTTTTCTCATTATGAGTTTGAGACATGAAGTTATGGTCCTTGAAAGTTTTTGTATTATCGCCATATTCTAGCAACGTTGTAGATAATGTGCCCCCTAAATCCATGTGGCAAATTATTATAGTGAATATGTTGACATGGTATCATATGTGACAACTAATATGTCATGTTGACTGGCGGGTAGTTGGATATATGAATCCAAACCTTTTCAAGTGTCTTAGATACTAGATTTCCCATATACATTTAGACCCTAATACATCTAGTCCTAGATGTCAAATGTCCCATGCATTGGATGGTTGTGGATATTTGGACCTCTATTTATTTTATTATTTCTATTTTTTATTTACCTTTATTATTTTTTTCATTTAATTTCATTTGTTAGATTTTGTGGATACCCAGACATCTCAATGTTTCACACCTGTGACATTTTGGGGTTTCTCAAATATGCTAGATCCTAGATATGTTGGATCTCGAATGTGCATGTGTGTGCATACAAAACTTTAGCATGGTCTCCATGTTTTGTTTCTTATCATTTCACATACAAAAATAAGATACATGCTAAAATCATATAAACATTATGTAAGGCCTTCCCACAAAGAACGTGGGATAGAAATATATGCCCATATATCAATGGTCTAGAATTAATCTAGGGTGAAATTAATGATTGTTGAGTGCTAATTTATGGGAGCCGTATCTTGAGTTTTTGATGGCCAAATCAAGCAAGAAATGACTTGTTGGAATGCTAGGAACATGATAAACATTTTCCAAATTAAGAATAAAAATAATTGAAAAATTAAAAGAAAAAGAGCCATGAATTTACTATATGCATTTAAAAAAAAATTAATGAAGGTTACAAGAATATTTTTTAATTTTGATTATTGTACTTTTATTTTTCATAATTAGTTTTGCTTTATTATTTCGGGATGAAAAATAGTATTTGGTTTTATTTATTATTTGATTTAATTGAATTGTAGTTAATTCAGCCTCGATAGGGTGACAACTAAGACAAAAGTGGAGGTCAAGTTGCCGCCTTCCCACCTGGCCAAAGGACTGAGGGATGTTACATCACAAATCTGTGATAAAATTAAATGTTTTGATCCTCCAACATGCATACCATCACTCTAGCTAGCCAAATCCTGGAAAACTTGTATTCGAATATTAGTTGTATATCATATATAATGTTAGTGATTTGGGCTACCACTCGTGTAGTTCTCTCGTGGGGAGGATTCCAACCATGGATCCAACCTCACAACATCATCCTGAGCCTAGTCTTGCTAAAATTTGAGATCAGGGAAACCTGGCAATTGAATAAGCAAAGACTATGAATAGTTTTACATGTTTCTATACGCAAACTTTCCCTATCGTGCACGAGACTAATAAAAATAATTCTAAATTAGGTACTATCCAACTCAATGGAGTCGTTCCACTCTCTGGTCAGTGGCATCACAACAAAATTGGTAATCTCAATTTTATTTGTAGAATTTATCTCATTTAACACTCACCTTCCTCCCACAATTTGGTCATCTCTTCATATTTCCTTATGCTCGAGCCTTCTTTTTCATGGCTCTTCTGACCTTGCTCCTAGCTACATCCTCCACCATCATTTCTTTTTTCTCCATATGGGTTATTATCCATCTCTAGACCCCCTCCCTCTCTCTTATTCTTAGTCCTCTTTGTGACACCTTATGCTTACACATCTTCTATCCTTTGTTTGTTCCATCATGTTGCATGCTCCTTCACTTGGGGACTTTCAACATGCGAACTCACTTTGGTTTATTTTCATCTACATGTGTTGGCACTCACCTTCAATTTTCCCTCTCCCTTATATTTGATGCACCCAACAACATCCATTGGATATCCCTTTTGTTGTGTCGCCTCTCCTCCTTATGCTCAAGATAATGTCGCTCCTCTCAAATTTATGAAACCATGTATTTTTTTTATCTATTGTTCAAGCCTTTTCTATCCTTTGACCCCTCCTCCATGCCTTCCCAACATGCTTGGGTTTGTATGGGTGTTACCTACTACCAAGGGAAATCCCACATGGGAAATACATATATGCATCATCATCTATAGGAAGCCACTTCATGATTTTGTAACCTCACATTGTGCCCCATCTAGGAAGAGATAACTAATGCTATAGGAGAAGCCTCCATTCATAGGCTTCACCTATTAGATATATAGAGGTTATTAATGAGTTGGAAAATTGGATTATGGACACAGGGCATGTTACTACTCAATCTAGTAGGGGTCCTAGGATGGGTTCCAAAGGGTCAACTACTAGTCCAAGTGGCAACAATGGGACAAACACCCACTTCCACTTCATTCAATCTACCCTGCTCTTTATGGAATTTAATTGATGGGAGGAGTCTTGATATAAGGGAAACCACTATGGTGGTATATCAATGATGGAGAGATAGTGATTTCAAGAGCCCATTCAAAGGAGATATTTAGATGGTAGAGCTTTACTTACTTAAGAGGAAAGGCGTAAGGCTCTCAAAGAAAGGCTTAAAAGGAAGCCTAAACCTAGCGATTATAGATATTACTTGATAAGGGATATCCTAGACCTAATATTCCTAATAAAAGAGGGTTTCAAGGTGGTCTTTGTGAAATAAATAATGGTAAAAGTATGGGACCACAAGAATCCCTAAGAGGACCCAAACAAGGCCTAAGGTTTGGGGTGAAACTTCAAACAAAATATCTACACCAAGAAAGGTACGAGAAGAAGGTCAATGAAATTGGATTTTACTTGATTTTTTAGTGCAATGGCCCCCGAGGAAGCCACTAACCAAGGAAACCTAGGGACAAGAACGAAGTTGGAGCTAGGGCTTGAGATATTTCCAAATAGCAAATCCTTCAAAATTTGTGAGGGCCTAGGAACATCCCATAATTTTGCTTGATGCCCCTAACAGACCTCTAAGGTTAGGTCATGGAGGAAAGGAAAAGAGGTGAGAATATATTTTACTTATGGTGATCACCAAGGATAAGATCAATGCCTAGCCTATTGGGAGAATGGAGTCAATGTGCTTTCAATTTTGGAGTTCTTTTACCCAAACAAGGAGTGATATGGTAACTTTGGATAGCCCAAAGAAGAAACAACTGGGTCACCAAAGGAATTTATACTTCTTATTGCAGAATTTGATGACCTTTGAAGGCAAATATGGAAGATAATTTACCCCTAATAACATTCATTCACCATACCCAAATATGTAACATATGAAATACCTCATAAAATCAAAATCATCACAAATTCACATTCAATTAGGGCACAATTTCATATTTCATGAGTGAAAATTCCATACATTAGTCACGTAAACAAGAGAGAGAGAGATAAACCATGAAATAACACATATAAGTATAGTGAATATATCCAATCATCAAATAGAGACAAAAATTAAATCTCCAAGACCAAGAAAATATATCCAAACATCGAAATGCATCAACATTTCTCCAATTTATCCATCAATACATATAGTGAAGTTCTCAAGAAGAGATAGATACAAATACAAGAAATGATGAGGAATAAATCAATACTATCATTAATATATATGATCCTCTAAGGGTTCGATTTGCCTAATTAGGCTTAATGATGCCCCAAATAATAAAATAATGTAAAAAATAACATCCTTTGGTGACAAGCCCACTAAGATAGCTCCATAACATGAAAAATAAGCTTCTCAAGAGGGAAAAAATGACAGATAAGTAGCTAGGAGGGCCATTAAAATGCCTAGTGGAGCTCAATATGTGCCAAATGAGTGGAAGGGATCCAAAAATAGTGATAAAGGGGGTGGCCCCTTGATCCCTAAGAAAATGACCTATGGTCCTCCCAAGTGGTTGTGGGGGCACAAAAACATCCTCATGGGTCTCCAAGAGGATCGAAAAAACATGTATTCCATCTACAAGGGCTAGAAAAATTATGAACACCTCCTTTTGTCTCCCAAAGTGAGACACAACCCCATCTGGGCCTTGGATCAACTACCAACTGTGTGGTGTAAGAGTGTAGCTGGCAGGGCAAGGTGGTCAAGGTGCATCATCATCATCTAATAGGTGGAACACGAGCGAGAAATGGATGGTACATAAGGATACCATGGCATGGATATTTGCGCTCTACTATAGTGTAGGCCCATGGCTCACAACTCACACCCTGCAAATGCAAATATGACCCTTTGGAGGGCTTGGACCCCATATAGGGAGACCAAACCCCAAGATGAAGACCCATATGCAATCTTGTCTAAGATCCAATGCATCTCTTCACCTTCCAGTAAAACAAATCATCAGTGTAATTGAGTAAATGAGTTTACAAACCATGGAACCAAGTGGACACTTCATAGTGGCATGCCCTTCCATAAAGGGATTTAGAGTGTATAGGTGTCTCCAAGTTCAATAAGGAGGTTAATCAAGGACCTTATTAGGTGGTTTCAACCTCTAAGGGAGTGACAAGTCCATGGTACATCCATAAAGTGGTAGATCTCATGTCATAAAATGATGGAATAGAGTGAGGCATCAAATGAAGGCTCCAATTCACATGCCGCAGTACAAGGGTAGCTATGATGAGGGAGGCCCATACTTGGTTTTATAGATATAGGAAGGATACATCACAGTACATGAGTTACCCTGTCCTTTTTTTCCACCCTTATTCATATTCCTTTTATCTTTTTATTGATTTTTCTTTCATAGTTGCTCAGGGCTCTAGGGGATGAGAGCATGATGTGAATGATATAACAGCGAATACCCCCTTAAGGTTGGGCATTTCATCACCCACCAGGGGTTGGGAAATTCATGGGCTCCTTAATGATGCAAGGGGGCCAATATAAGGGTCCCTAGGAACTTGGTGATAGCCATAATGATAGGGGTAGAGCTCATGTTTAGCTTTTGCCCACGTGCTAAATTTGTATGTCTTGGCCATGTTTTGCATTTTATGGTACATTTCTTGTTAAGAGTGGCAAAATTATGCTTTTATTTTATTTTTAGCTTCATCAACCTCTAGGCATGACCCAAAGTGTAGACAAGGGGAGGGGGAGGCTAAATCCTTGTGGACCGAATGGAAAAATGTGGACCCATATGGGAAATATGTGAAAATGGGGTATAATGACGAGAGGTGAGTGATGTATGTGGTGTTGGGAAGCAGGAACATGCAACTAAAATCGATATTTTCAATGCAATTTCACTCCTAAATATAGTGGCCAATAAAGGAGGTCCCACAAGACTAGGATACAAGGTTAAACATCAAGTTGGACAAAGGGGATAGGAGTACAACCAAGCCCATTCTCCCCCCTAAATCCCCCCACTAATCCATGCCCAAAAGTGTCCATGATAATTAAACAAAAATACCCAACTACATAATGAAAGCCATACCTTCGACCTTGGAAATCCCACCTTCAAACATACGATCATGACAGATGAGCAAGGGTGCATAATGGTTGGCTCAGGTGGTGGAGATGATGGCACATCGAGCTATTTGGTGGTTGCACAGGGCTATTGGCTACCGACTGAGGACCATATAGGAGAAAAAATTCTCTTATGGATATCACCCACTAGTGGTGGATAACATCTAGCTCCAAATGGGACATGATCTCTCAGTAGAGCGCACAGACGTACTCGAACGAGGAGCTCATGAGAATACCGAGAATATATTTGGAACACAGACCTATTACCTTCACATCAAAGACTAAGCACATGGGGCATCATGTTTTTATGGAATATTATGATCGTTCAGGCTTATATTAAGCCATAAAAATCAATAAGAAATAAAAATTATTCTAGACGCAATTTTAATCTAAATGCAACTCCTCTAGCATGATAAAAGAATATGATGTTAGTTCTAATGTGAAAAATCATTATGCAATGAATCCTAATCTAACATGCATATAATACAATGTCAAGTATAAATAAAATGGGTGATTCCTCTTAATTTGACCGGTTGTGGCCAAAGTTCGTCATCAAGCTTAGCAATGTAATAATGATCTTCACCCACCTTCCCATGAATCTTGACAGGAATGGGGTTTTTATCGACCAAAAAAACATCCCCAACTTTAAACTCCTTTTTAGGCTTCCATTTGTTGTTTTTCTTTTGATTGGTCCTTTTAAGGATACATGCCTCTTGAGAAGGGATGATAAGGAATGGTCTCTCAACCTCAAGGATCTTGTAATATGGAATTGGGCCTGGTTTTACCACAT
Organism: Pinus taeda; assembly: GCA_000404065.3. Classification (NCBI taxonomy): domain Eukaryota; kingdom Viridiplantae; phylum Streptophyta; class Pinopsida; order Pinales; family Pinaceae; genus Pinus; species Pinus taeda. The sequence continues at coordinate 22,137 of APFE031636931.1, forward strand.
GATTTTGATACAAGGGTTCTCTATAGAGAATGAAATGGTTTCCATCGTATAGTGTAATGGTGACATAATATAGATCCATTTAAGTTGACCACCCACGGTAGCACCCCATTTCCTAGGCAATAACATGCCCCACACATAAAGTATGTCTATGACCACAACATCCATGAGCAATGATATGTCCGGATTCATAGCTAATGACACCTTGAGATCCTTTATGAGGCCTTATACTTCAATGGGCTTGGATTTGAAACCAAATACACTTTTGTACCTCTATGTGATGTTAACATTTAGTTGTTTCGTGACTTTTAATGGAACGATGTTTGTGGAAGCCCCTAAATCAAACATACAATTGTGTAATAGGAGTTCATTAATGGCTAAGGTAAGTAATAATGGCTCATGCCCCAAGTTAGTGTTAGAGAGGTGTCTATTTTGAAAAGTGATGGGTGTTTCCTCTTCTTCAAACCCTATAGCTTTCTTGGCTTGCCATTGTTGGCATGGGATTTTCACTAGCTTCTTTAAGGGAACCTGCATAGTCATATTTCCTATGGAAGTACCTACATCAACATAAAACTCAACCTCCTTTCCTTTGAACATATTTTTAGGTTCTCCTTTTGGAGGATTCTTTTTGGGGTTATCTTTCTTGGGAGGATCCTTCTTAGGAGGATCCTTCTTAGGAGGATCCTTAGGAGAAGGTTCTTTAGGAGATTTCATAGGAGGAGATTCTTTCTTATTAGGTTATTCTGAGCTCGTGGGGGTGTCTTTATTGTTCTTCTGTGAATATTGGACCCCTTTAAATCTCCCACTATCATTTACATTTAGGTTTAGCTCATCCTTTTATTCTTTGAGGGTTACTTCATTGATCAAAGGATGAGTGTATGTGCCACATAACATAATGTTGAAGGCTTGGGATTCCACGATGTTAGCTTTCCCATTTCTCTCCTCCTCTTCACTTTCTTCTTCATCATTTTGTTCAATTTTAGAAGATGATTCTTGTTCCACAACATTAGTTGGGGATAAAGTATTAGGAACTTGAGATGAATTTTTCTTGCCTTCATCATTAATTTTCTTAAGAAAAGGCTCGTTGTGGGGAATAAAGCTTGATTTTTTATCATTTTCTAAAGCGGTGAACTTATTCATGTAAAGCATAGCCCTTGAGTTCATTTCCTCATATAATTTATCAAGTTTCTTAAGGACCACAATAAGGCTTTCCTCCATTTGGTATTTGGAGTTACTCTTCTTAACTTCAACCTTAGTTTTAGGATGCTCATCCGCCTCCATTTTGGAAATTACCAGGTTTTGTTCAACTTCCATAACAATATCTTTCGCCTCATCAAGTATCTTAGGTTTCTTATCCTTTAATGCATATGTTAGATGACCACCCACAACCTTAATAAATTTGTCAAGGATATTTGCATTGGGAGGCCTAAGGTTATCAAGGATGTCTCTAACTACCTTGTCAAATTTTTGGATGAATTCTTTAATATCTTCCCTTCCCTTACTTATGTGGTAAAACTTTTCAATGTTGAAATAACCTTGGGAATCAGATGACCACCTTCTCATGAAAACTTCTTCAAATTGGTTAGGGCCATTTATGCTACCTAGGGGAAGACTAAGATACCATTCCCTAAATTGTCCTTCAAAACATAAGGCAAATAGAATCATGATCCTATCATCATATTCTATGAACATGGGGGAAATCATCCAATACAAGTCATCAACATGATCATGAGTGATTTTAGTGGCATCCCCTTTGAACTTTGACAACTAATGATTGCATTTCTCAGGTAAAGGTTCGAGATTGTAACTCAATTTCAAAGGTGCAAAAACACTAGCCAAGTGCCTCTTCCTTCTTTGGATTTTGGGTTGGTTTTGATTTTGGTTGGTAATGGAAGTGTTTTCCATCTTGGGATTTGAATTGCCAACCTCTTCAAATTCAAGGTGAAGATTAGTTATAACAGGTGATTGAGTTATTTCTCCTCTTCTTGTAGCAACCCTAGTTAAAGGAGGAATGTTGTCACCTTCAAATGAACTAGGGGATTGGATAGTGAATGGAGTCGCTAGAGGAATGTTTTAAATGTCATCAATGAATAAATTCCTCATTGATTCATAAGGAAAGTAGACCTACTTCCTCCCAGGAAACGTCTCCAAAAATGTTACTGCTCAATTTAGCAGGGGTCCTAGGAGGGGTTCCAAAGGGGCAACTACTAGACCAAGTGGAAACAATGGGACAAAGACCCGTTGTCACCTCAGTCAATGTCCACTACTCTTTATGGAATTTCATCAATGGGATGAGTCCCAATATAAGGGAAATCACTATGGTGGTATATCAATAATGGAGAGATAATGATTTCAAGAGCCCATTCAAAGGAGAGACTGAGATGATAGAGCTTTACTTGCTCAAGAAGCAAGGTTAAGTCTCTCCAAGAAAGGCTTAAAAAGAAGCCTAGACCTAGAGATTAGGGATATCCTAGACTGAAGATTCCTAATAAAAGAGGGTTTCAAGGTGGTCTTTGGGAAATAAACAATGGTAAAGGTATGGGACCACAAGAATCCCTAAGAGGACCCAAATAAGGCCTAGCGTTTAGGGTGAAACTTCAAACAAAATATCTAGACCAAGAAAGGGAGGAGAAAAAGGTCAATGAAATTGGTTTTTTTCTTGAGTTTTCATTGCAATGACCATTTAAGAATCCATTAACCAAGGAAACCTATGGATAATATTGAAGCTGGAGCTCGGGCTTGAGATATTTCCAAATCTAGTTGTGGAAAATCCTTCAAAATTTGTGAGGGCCTAAGGAACACCCCAGTGCAGTTGTAGCCCAACTCGATCTCAGAATAGATGGCTCTATTGAATTTCGCTTGATGTCATAAGAGACCTCTAGGGTTATGGCATGGAGGAAAGGAAAAGAGGTAAGAATAGATTTTCTTTATGGTGATCACCAAGGATTAGATCAATGCCTAGACTATTGGGAGAATGGAGTCAATGTGCTTTAAATTTTGGAGTTCTTTTACCCAATCAAGGAGCCCTATCACAACTTCACATAGCCTTAAGAAGAAACAACTTAGTCACCAAAGGAATTTATACTTCTTATTATAGAATTTGATGAATTTTCAAGGAAATTATGGAAGATAATTTACCTCTAAGAACATTCATTTTCCATACCCAAACATGTAACATATGAAATACTTCATAAAATCAAAATCATCACAAATTTGCATTCAATTAGGGCACAATTTTAGATTTCATGAGCGAAAATTCCATACATTAGTCATGTAAACAAGAGAGAGAGAGATAAACCATGAAAGAGAACTTATAATTATAGTGAATATTTCCAATCATCAAATAGACACAAAAATCGAAGCTCCAAGACCAAGAAAAGATATCCAAACATCAAAGTGCATCAACATTTCTCCAATTTATCCATCAATAGGTATAGTGAAGTTCTCAAGAAGAGATAGATACAAATCCAAGTGATGATGAGGAATGAATCAATCCTCTCATTAATATATATGATCCTCTAAGGGTTTGATTTGCCTAATTAGGCCTAATGATGCCCCAAATAATAAAATAATGTAAAAAATAAGATCCTTTGGTGACAATCCCACCAAGATAGATCAATAACATGAAAAATAAGCCTATCAAGAGGGCTAAAATGATAGATAAGTAGATAGGAGGGCAATTGAAAGGCCTAGTGGAGCCCAATATGTGCCAAAATGAGTGAAAGGGCTCAAAAAATAGTGATAAAGGGGGTGGCCCGTTGATTCCCAAGCAAATGACCCGTGGTGCTCCCAAGTGGTTGTGGGGCCATAAAAACATCCTCATGGGTCTCCAAGTGGATAGAAAAAACATGTATTCCATCTACAAGGGCTAGAATAATGATGCAAGCCCTCCCTTTGTCTCCCATAGTGAGACACAACCCCATCTGGGCCCTGGATCAACTACCAACTGTGTGGTGCAAGAGTGTAGCTGGCAGGGCAAGGTGGTAAAGGTGCATCATCATCATCTAATAGGTGGAACACAAGTGAGAAATGGATGGTAAAGAAGGATATCATGGCATGGATATTTGCTATTTGTTATAGTGTAGGCCCATGGCTCTCAAAGAACACCCTACAAATGCCAATATGACCCTATGGAGGGCGACCTCGTATAGGGAGACCAAACCCTAAGATGAAGACCCATCTGCAATCCTGTCTAAGATCCAATGCATCTCTTCGCCTTCCAATACAACAAATCATCAGTGTAATTGAGTAAATGAGTTTACAAGCCATGGAACCAAGTGGACACTTCATAGTGGCATGCCCTTCCATAATGGGCTTTAGAGAGTACAGGTGTCTCTAATTTTAAGAAGGAGGTTAATCAAGGACCCTATTAGGTGGTTTTAACCTTTAAGGGATTGAAATTTCCATGCTACATCCATCAAGTGGCAGGTGTCATGTGATATAATGATAGAACAAAGTGGAGTGTCAGGGGAAGGCTCCAAGCCACATGCCACAGTACAAGGGTGAGGCCCACATTTAGGTGTATAGATATAGGAGGGAGAAATCATGGTACATGAGTTACCCTATCCATTGTTTTTTCACCCTTATTCATATGCCTTTTTCCTTTTTATTCATTTTTCTTTTATAATTGCTTGAGGCTCCAGGGGATGATATCATGATGTGAATGATATAACCGTGAACACCCCCTTAAGGTTGGGATTTCATCTCCCACCAAGGGTTGGGACAATCATGGGTTTCTTAATGATGTAAGTGGGACAATATAGGGGGGAATAGGAACTAGGTGATGGCCATGATGATAGGGGTAGAGCTCATGTTTATCTTTTGACCACAAGCTAAATTTGTATATCCCAGAAATCTTTTGAATTTTATGGTGCATTTCCTTTTAAGAGTGGTTAAATTATTCTTTTACTTTCCCTTTAGCTGCATCAACCTCTGGGGCATCGTTCCAAGCCTGACCTAAGTGTGGACAAGGGGAGGGGGAGGCTAACTCCTTGTGGACCTAATGGACAAATGTGGAGCCAGATAGGAAATATGTGAAAAGGGGTTATAATGAGTGAAAGGGAGTGATATATGTGGTGTCGGGAAGCTAGACCGCACAACCAAAATCAGGATTTCCCATGTAGTGCCACTCCTAAAGATGGTGGCTAATAAAGTAGATCCCATGGGATTAGGATACAAGGTTAACCACCAAGTTGTACAAAGGGGGCAAGAGCACAAACCAAGCCCATTCTTTCCATCGAATCCCCCCACTAATCCATGCCCAAAAGTGTCCAAGATAAGTAAATAAAAATACCCAACTACATAATTAAATTCCTACCTTCAAGCTTGAAAATCCCACCTTCAAACATATGATCATGACAGATGGGTGAGGGTGCATAATGGCAAGATCAGGTAGCATATATGATGGAACATCGAGCTATCTAGTGGTTACAGGGGGTTGTTGGTTGTCAGTTGAGGGCCATTCGTGAGAAAAAAAATATTTTATGGATATCACCCACAGGTGGTGGGTAATAAGTCACGCTCAAGGTTGATTTAATCAATATATGCACACATTTGATCTCTAATGGCACATGAATTTCCTCCTAGGTCACACTCTTTTGGAAAAGCATAGGCATCAGGTAGATATTCTTCATTCCATTGAACATCTTCATTGGCACTTGAAGGACATAGATCAATGGATGGAGCACATTGAACAACATATTGGCATCCCCCCCTTAGCAGGAGGCACATCCAAAGACAACAAAGAGCCCATCCAAGTTGTTTCCACAAACTCTTATCCTTCTTCCTAGTTATATCATGTCTATGCTCTATTGGTTTTTTCTTTCTATTATTTTTTTAAATAACTTCTTAGGCTAGAATTTCATCTTTTGTATGGTAAACTTTGTTTCTCTTAGCACTCGATTACCTCTCACCTCTCTACGGAGAGTCAAATTTCAGATTTGGTCTAGTCTCCCCAGTGAGAGAGTGACTTAGTATTTTCAGTTTAATCTTGCAATATTTGGTTTTGAAGGAAATACAATTTACCCCACCGAAAATAAATAAATAAACAAAAATTATGGGTAATCCCGTAATGAAATTTTTTATTTCTATATATATATATATATATATATATATTATATATATATAATATATATATATATATATATATATAATATATATATATTATACTATATATTATATATATATATTATATAATTATATATATTATTTATATATTTATATATATATATTATATATATATATTTATGTATATATTTATATTAGATATTATATATTATTGATTATCCTAAAGAGAGGAATAAGTTGCTAGAAAGTTCCTCATAAATTTTTTTCTTCCATTAAATATTTTTTGTCAAATATAAATATTGATAATTATATTAAAATAGTTTTTTGTGTAGGAGACAAACAAATGAATAAGAAAAAGATAACATAATCTAAGTTAAATAAAATTTGAAAAAAATGGTACAAGTTCAAGATCCTAGATCATGTAAAGTCATGTGTACACAAATTTTAAATTTATTATACAAAGGAAATCCTTGGATTAAAAAATGAAGAAAGCTTAAACAATTCTACAGGTGAAGAAAAATTGTACTTAGTATATTTTTGTAATGCTTTTGATAAAAAGATATCAAAATATGAGTTGGAAAGAGAAGCAGTTATAACCAATGAGGAAACAAAAGGAAGGAGGATATTGGATGTAATGTATTGAAAAAAAGTTTAATAAGGAGGATGTTGCCATGGATAATGGACTATGTTTTCTTTCTAGGAGGCTTGGGCTTATGAAATATACTTGTGTGTTTGTATCAAACTATGAGGAAAAGTATGAAATCCTTGTATTTTTCTTAGATATTTTTATCAAGAGAAAGAGAGGGATTTATATGGTGGGAAGAGCTCTTGCTACAAGATTTCTTGCCAAAGCTGAAAATTTTGAAATTCTAATTTGTATATTGTTATCAAGTTAAATTTTTTATTTGAAAGCTGAAACATTTTTCTTATACTATAGACTAAATAATTTCCTTTGAAGAATGAATATAGGGAAAAAGTAATTCATGGTCCATTTAATCAATTGTACATTATTGTCAATTGTGTTTTTGACATATTCTTGCAATTTGTCATTTCCTTCAATTGTTTATGTAGAGACTTACTATGAATAGAGTATGTATTTGATTATAGGCATATATTAATTATCATTTCCTTGTGCATTATTTCCTATGTATGATAATTAAATATGTTTGTTTCATTTATGCTGAGAGTAATGAATTATTTCTTGCTTTCAATAGTTAATTTGTACTTGTAGTCAAACTCTTATCATTGTTACATTGGTATTAAAAACAATCATTTGCATAATAAGATAGGAATGCATGTAGGATTCAAAAGAACTTCAATGAGAAAGATCTTTTTGAGGAGCAATATTTTTAGTGGCCATTGGGCCCACATACTAGTAGAAATAACTACCCTAAATAAGAGTAGGTCTAACTGGGACCTACCATTGGGTGATTCTCCCTTGTTGTTGGTGGAGGAAGTTTTTTTAGTATCAACACTTCCATAATTATTTCCAAAAATTTCTTGTGAAGTTTGGATATGCCACTTACTATTACTTTAGGAAAACTATGAAGTCTAATAATTTACTTCATGAACACTTTTGCCACTTAGCTTGTTGTATATGTAATTTGAATTCCTCTAAAAGGTGGATGTTTTGTGTGTCTATCAATGACCACAAAAATGACATCCTTACCTTCAAATTTTGGTAACCCTGTAAAGAAAATCCATTGATATTTATTCCCATCTGTAATTATATATGAATAATGGTTGAAGTAAACCTATATATTTTACCATCTCTCCTTTATTTCTCTAGAAAACCTAACATTCTCTTACAAAGTTTTCAATATTTTTCTTCATTCCTTCCCTAAGAAAAATATTTTTTGGCTCTTTGATTTCTTTTAAAGAGCCTTGCATGTCCTGCCATCAAAGAATCATGGGAATCCCTTAATAGTTTTTGCTAAAAATTTGATTGAATGCATAAAAATAAACCCTTGTATTAAATTATTTCTCCCTTCCACTTCCAATGTTCCATAGAGTTCATCCCTTCCTTTATACGTTACATTTTTGTTTTTTAGTATTGTTGTCATTTTTCCATTCATGGAAAGCTTCTTCAAGCCACACAACAATAGAAGATGTATTAGAATATAAAATCAAGGATCCTTCTATTCCAAAAAGGGAATATACTACTACATTATCCTTACTTAATATCAAGCTTTGTAAAATAAGTCACTTCATGAAGTTCATCTAATTGTTCAACAATATTTGGGATAGGGAATTATTTCTTAATGGTTATTTTGTTTAGAACTATATAATGAAATCTTACTAGGTTGAATGATACATGAATCTAGCATATCTTGTACCATTTTCTCAACCTTCCCTTTATTGATGAGGATTTCTATAAGGATTTTTATCAATAGTAATCATAAGTATTAATTTGGTTTAATGTTCATGATCTCTAGATGGAGGTAGACCTTCAAAAATTTCTTAGAAGACCCTATATTTCTTTTCCAAGGTGCATTTTAATTCCTCTCAAACAATTTCATCTTCTTGTTTAACTTCCATAAAAAAAGGTTTAACAACTCCCTTGCTATCCTTTTTTAGGATCTTTTCCATTCTATGAGAGTTGATGACTTGCTAAGGAATAGATTTTATTCCTAATTTGAGTTCATATTGAATTCCTTCAAATTCAAATATCATCAAAAATTCGTTATAGTTTGAATAAATTGTACTTAATGTTCTCAGCCATTCAATCGTTGGAACAATATCTACACCAATGGAAATGGCATACATTGGGCTTTGAAAATTATAATTTTCCATAGTGAGTTTAATGTTATTGAGTTTTCCACGTAATAAATAATCCCTCCAATAGCAACCAAAGCTTTAAAATTTGTTGGTGGATATAAAAAACAGTTGAGGCACTTGGTAAATCTTTTATTGATGAATTTATGGGCACTACTTGAGTCAATAAGCACTTTGAACATTTGCCTGTTAATGTAACCTATAATATTCAAGGTTTGAGGTGTTGAAAAACATGCCAATGCATGAATAGATATTTCACACTTATTTAAATCAATGGTGTGCACAACTTTGGCCTCTATTTCTTGCTCTTTTAAGTTAACGATTTTTTCCTCATTCCTTTCTGTAGATGCCTCCATTTCCTCTTCAACATTTTTTCCAAGGTGAAAATTTTTATTTCTTGAACGTTATGCCCTTTGACCATATGTTATGACAACCAAATTTTAGTCCTTTTGCTCTTATTTCTTCCATTTCCTTTTTTGTTATTCAAGTAGGTTGAGGTAGGGTTGTTTTATGAACCCCAAAATGATTTATTCTTCTTACATATGCTCCAAAGATATACTTTGTGTACCCTTATTCTTGGCTTGAATATGATAAGAAAATTGCATAACTTCCATAATATTTTCAAAATGTTAAAAAAAAAATATCATGTTTAAAGTCTTATTTTAACCCACCCATGTAAGCTTCCAATAAGTGTTCTTCACTTATGTTATCCACATTTTTATCCAAAACCTAAAAGTATAAAGTATACAATTCAATATCACCCAAGTGATTTATTCTTTTTAGTTTCCTAAAGTAGTCTTGTTCACAAACTTTCCCATATTGTGCTTCTAAGTTTCTTGAAAATAAACCCTAAGTATAATGATAAGAATGGAGCTTCCTTTTAACTAATCATTTATACCATTTGTAGGGTTTATCTCAAAGTTCAAAGTTGCTTTGAAAATCCTTTACTTATAATCCAATATATTAAGCAATTCAAAATATTCCTCTATTTTGTTCACTAAGATAAAGATCTGTGTTCCATCAATATTCTTTAATTCAAGCTTGGGAAGGTCCATATCCATTGGAAACCATCAATAAGTAACTCCACTATTGGAGGTAAATCCCCATGTAAATTTTCTATTATCATGACGTTGTTTAACCTAAATACAACCTTTGTTTTCATCAGTACCTTCAATTACATTATCAATTTTATGAAGCCTCCAATTTAGCACTTCTATAATCTTAAGTTTAACCTATTCCAACTTTCCATCCATCTTTTGTTCTAGTTATTCCATCTTTTCTTCTATTTGTTTGTTATTTTCATTCATCTTCTATGCAATATCCCATTAATTTATTATTGCATCTGTGATAATTTGATAGTTTTTAACATGGTATCACTTACATACCTAACTTTACTATCCAAATTGGATATTTTGTATTTCATGTCTTCTATTTAATCACGAGTCATGGTTGAGCTTTGTGGAGGTTGAATTGATGAAGTAATTCTTAGATCTTTCTTTAGAGCCATGTGAGAAAATAATAATGCTCGTCTTTACCTCTGTTGGATACCTATACCAATAGGTTTCATATTTCATGATTGGCAAATTCAAATGCCAAATATGCTCTGCTTTGTTGATACAAAGATCCCATATTTCTAAGGCAAGGCAAGGTGTGTATATGCCTTCATGTTTACTAAATTTTGATGGATGGTCCAACAGTCTAATCTGGATCATGCCATGTTTCAATTTTCTGTTGTAGAATAGAGAATGAAGTCTATCCAAACTGTTAAATCTTAGCAGACCAATAGTTAGGTAGAGAAAACTAAGGCTCCCAACTGCTTAATCTGGGGCCTTGGAAGCAATAAGGGTAGTGCTAGATAGGCAATCAAAATAAAAAGCCAGTGGAAAAGAAAAGGCACATAAGGGTCTGCAAGTCCAAGTGCACCCTCCAAGAAGAAACAAAAAATGCTAGGCAAGTAGATGGGTAGGTAGATGGGGTTGCAGAAGTGGTGTTCCTTTCAAACTCAATCTTGCTGGTCAATACAAGGAAAGCAACACAATGGAGCATGTCTAACTTCCCTTTTTCCTTGTTTTACACTCATTTCTAACAT
>APFE031636931.1:39948-59313 GCA_000404065.3 Pinus taeda
ACCCATACTTCATAACTAGCCTAAAATCTCCACAGAACAGAAACAAACCTTAAAGAGAGAGCCCTCTCTAATCACAGCTGGGCTAGAAGCTGTAATCCAAAGATTGGTTAGTGGTTACCCCGGCCGTATTCCCTTGGGAGTCAAAGGGAACAACGTGGGTGTTAACAACCTCTTTATCACAATTTACGTTGAGCTCATTGAAAATAGTTATCAGGTCCTAAGGACAAGAGAGTGCCAAGTGTTATATCTCTCTAATGTAGTGTGGGGTCAAATAGTAGTTCCCAACCCAATATATTAGGGAGTTAAGGATGTTCAATTGTTTCCTTGGCCATACTGCTTGACTACCCAAACATTAGAGTGGTCTCCACGAATGTTTTTCTTGATGTACTATAATAACAAGACCATCAATTAGCTTATCTAACGTTATTTTATTGTATACCTAGACAAATTATTATATACCATAGGTAAATGGAAGTGCGATTCCATATACAGGTGCTTACTATGTGGTACTACTCAAATGGGTACCACCGGGTGTTATAGAGGTTTCCAACTAGGTGAAACCATGTGTAGTTATTATAACATGCATTATTCCATGACCATTTTTTTTATCTATTGAATAGAAAATCACTATTTTATTTAAAGATGCTAGAACACATCTCTAAAAAAATTAAAATGAGTTTGCTAACGCTATAAAAAAAGGTCTTAAAATCATTAGAAAATAACTAGTAAAAAATCATAACCTCCACAAGATATACATCAATTATTCAAAATCTAAAAAGAGTTCCTCATGTAATTTATTATGTGTTCTCAAGGTTCTAGAAATTACAAAGACTGAAATTTTACCCAAAACAAAACTATAATGAAAACCCCAAGATGGATGTTTCAAAAATAATTTCAGGATTAGTCACAAACCCTATCTTCCATAGATCACATCTCTGAAATTATAATGAACTAGAACCTGAAAATTTGGCCACTTCTACTATGATATTTCTCTTCAATCTCCAAAGAAAATCATTATTCGAAACTATTATGGTCCAAATGTTAGGTCCCTATAATACTAGTATAGACCCCTTATTGGTATTGTTAGTGTAGCCCCCTTGTTGTTATTGTTATGCCCATGTATCCTCATATGGTTACTGTTGTGCCCCATAGGAGCCCACTATTTTTATTGTTGTGCCCTTACATTATTATTGTTATGTAGGCTTTGATTATATTATGACCCCTTAGACTCCTATATATACCAAGGTATTGTCATTTGTATCATCCAAGAATTTTTCATTTATGTGATATAAATGAGGTTTCCCCCTCAAAGAGACTAATTTTCAAGTCATTGATCTATATTTTGTTTTGTTTTATCTATTTGCATAACATTTGGTATCTGAGCTTTCGATTCTAGGGTTTCGCTACTTCAAACAGGCCATCTTGGAATTTTCGCTGTAAATTTTTTTCTAAGAAGCTCCAGAAACTAAAATTTTGAGCATTTAGAGCTAAAATCTTGGAGAACTTTGTGTAAAAAATTCAGATCTTGGTTCACTATATTTTCTGAGATATGGTTCGAAGAAGTTAGGGTTTTTTCATGCTCTAGAATTCAGTCTCAAACAAGTGACCTAGGTAAAATCGTTGTAACATCCTCTAAAATCATCGGATTTGAATTTCGTAACGAGTGATTGGAATTTTCATGGACTAGAGTTTGTTGTGTATCATTTTTAGAGCCAAAGATTCAAATAGTGACACGTAGAATTCTGTACAAGTTCACTCTACTGAACTAGTCCATAATCAGGTCACCGTGGGAGATTGGCATAACTTTATCTTGAAGAATCAAATTTTAGCTTGATTGAAGACTCAGAGGGAAACCATAGGACAAAATTCAAGACCTTGGAGAGCCTAAATTACAAAGATACTACAGTTTCAATATCAGACTCCAGAAAACAAGCGAAAAGGTGTCTATTTTCTTTTAAATTTGCATAGATTTAGATTGAAAAATCAGTTTGAACTCAAAGGACATAGTAAAGCATTGATATCATTATTTGGTTCCAATATCCCTCGCAACAAGAAAATTGATACTATCAATAAGAAACCGTAAGTCTCTACTATGACGTATGAAGAAGAGGAACAAATGCAACATGATATATCAAAATTATGAGACAAAGTGCAACAAAGTTCGCTCTCACAAAGAGTAACCAAAAATTAATTGGAAGCGATGATGAATGTTAAGATAGATGGTTTAAAAGGAAATATGAATGGTTTAGAATCATAAACAAATAAATAAACATGGAAGGTTTGAGGGATGGTATAGAAACAAAAATTGAAGGTTTGAAGGATGTTTGAAAGCATAAATAGAAGATTTGAAGGAAGGTTTGAAAAAGTTGCTACAAAAATTGCTTCCTAATGGTGACAAGGTATTCCATGAAATTCATGATGAAAAAAAAAAAAAATGAATCATGATTTTAGAGACTCCAACTTTGGGTCGAAGATCAACCACATTCCAAAGATCAATATGAGGAAGTTTGACGGCACAGATCCAGTAACATGGATACTACGTATGGAGCAATACTTTGATCTACATGATGTGAAACACACATAAAAGGTACACATTTCATATTTCTATTTAGAACCCAAGAATATTGTGTGGTATCGATGGCTTTTCTCTCGTAAATCTCTTGTAACTTGATCAAATTTTATGGAGGAATTGATAGAACATTATGAGGATACAAAGAGTAACACCTTATTTAGCCTATTGATAAATCTAAAACAAAAATGTTTAATGGTGTAGCACATTGAGTACTTCCAAATATTTAATATCAAGGTAAATGATATTCCAAAGGAGCATAGGATTGATGTCTTCATGGGGAATTTAAAGGATAACTTCCAACATGAGGTTCACCTTTGGGAACCTGATTAATTGGAGAAGACATTCAAGATGGCAAGAAAAATTGAAATAAAAATTATAGAAAAAAGGAAGTATACCACTCAAAACTATAAAGATGGAAGTGTTGTTGCTCCTAGCCTCCCACAACCTACAAGATTGACACCACAACGGCTGGAGGAAAAAAGAGAAAAATGGATTTGTTACAATTGTGATAGATAATACACTAAGGGTCATAAGTGTGCCGAGAAGAAATTATTTTACATAGATTTTGAAGAGGAGGAAGAAAAGGAAAAAGAAACATAAAAAGAAGAGGATATTCACCAGGAAAGAAAACCTAGAGAAATAAAAAATGAATCTGACCATATCTTGCAATGCATTGGCATGAATTACCACTCCTAAAACTCTCAAGATATATATATATATTATATATATATAAGCTAATAGTGCTAATTAATTCTGGTAGTACCCATAATTTTATTCATTGTAACATAGTTGAGGAATTGAATTAATTTCTATATCCAACACCAAAGTGTCAAGTGATGGTTGCAAATGGAGGAACTATAACTTGATCAAGAAAATTCCATAATATCAATCTAGCCATGGTGGAATATGTATTAAATAGTCCAATGTTTTCCATTCCAATGGGTGGTGTTGATGTTGTATTAGGAGTCCAATGGTTACAGTCTATAGCTTTTAATTTTCAAGAAATTTTCTTGAAATTTTCCTGGGAAGGAAAGGAAATTGAATTAAGGGGTATGGCAGGTAAATTGGGGAAGATAATAATCTCTAATGACATGACAAATATTTTGAGGAAAGAACAACGAGGCATAATTTTGTAATTATGTTCACTAGATTTTCAAACATCGAAATCATTTGTTTCTCCAGATCTCCAAAGAACCTTGGAGAATCACTCCAAGGTATTTGAGACTCAAAAATGAATCCCAGCTATTCGCAATCATGATCATGATCATGCTATTCACTTAATTCCAGGAAGCATTCCTCCAAAAATCAGACCTTACAGATATCCCTATGCCCAAAAGAGTAAAATTGAATGTATGGTTGCGGAAACGCTAGAGGCAGGTATAATTCAACCTAGCCAAATTTCTTTCTCCGCTCTAGTAGTATTGGTACACAAGATGGATGGATCATGGCATATGTTTCCAAATTATAGGGAGCTCAACAAACTCACTATTAAAGATAAATTTACCATTCCTATCATTGATGAATTGTTGGATGAATTACATGGAGAAATTTACTTCACCAAGATGGATCTTCGTTCAGGATATCATCGAATTAGAATGAAGAATGAAGACATTCTGAAAACAACATTCAAAACTCATGAAGGCCATTAATAAATTTTGGTCATGCCTTTTGGCCTTACTAATGCACCTTCCACATTTCAAGGTTTGATGAATTCCATTTTCAAACCCTTCCTTAGAAAAATTTTGTTAGTATTTTTTGAAGATATACTAATCTACAACAAGTCTTGGAAGGATCATGTTCAACATGTTGACAAGGTGCTCAAACTATTGGAGGAGAAACAATTGCACGCAAAAACATACAAATGCTTCTTTGGTGTACAGGAGGTGGAATATTTGGGTCATATTGTATCTAATGAGTGTTAAGGTAGATCCTAATAAAATTAAATCCATCAAGAAATGGAAAATTCCCACAACCCCAAAGCATCATCGAGGATTTCTTGGGTTGACAAGGTATTATCACAAGTTTGTTAAGAATTATTGGAAATTAGCAGCACCTCTTACAACATTACTGAAGAAAGATGCATTTTTTTTTAACTCTAGAAGAAATTAAGTCCTTTGAACATCTTAAAGATGAAATGTGCCAAGATCTGGTTTTAACTACTCCAGACTTCTCAAAAACCTTTATGGTGGAATGTGATGCCTTAGGAAATGGAATTAGAGTTTTTTTAATGCAAGAAGGAAGACCCATTGCTTTTGAACATCGTCCAATCAAGGGAAAGTATTTACACAAACATATTTATGAGAAGGAAATGGTGGCAATACTACATTCCCTGAAGCAATGGATCCCTTACTTAATGGGAAGACACTTCAAGGTAAAAATAGGTCATGATAGTCTCAAATACTTTTTGGAACAAATATTATCTTCAGAAGAGCAGCTAAAATGGGTCACTAAGATTTTTGGTTATGACTTTGAAATCATCTACAAAAAAGGGAAGAAAAATGTTATTGCAGATGCACTCTCAAGAAGGGATGAGGATGAAGCATCTCTATGTCATTTCTATTATCCAACCTATTTGGATAACTGAAGTAAGGGAGGAATGGAAGAATGACGACGAGATGTGGACACTAATTCAAAAGTTATAGCAAAATCCTAGTATATTGGATATATTTATCTGGAAAAATGACTTACTATGGTACAAAGATCACTTATATCTATGTAAGAATTCCCAACCCAAACAAAAAAAAAAATGGAATTGCACACCTCTCCTTTATGAGAGCACTCAATTTTTTTTAAACTTACCACATGGTCAAGAAGGATTTTTTTTGGGATGGCCTTAAATCTGATATTCAGAAGATTGTGGTAGAATGTTTGGTTTGCCAGCGAAATAAAATTGAGACAATTAAGTCCATGGGTCTATTACAACCTTTATTCATTCCAAGTCGGTGTTGGGAGGAGGTCCCAATGGATTTTATCATAGGTTTACCCAAGATTGAAGGAAAGAGTGTCATCATGGTGGTAGTTGATAAACTTACCAAGAATGCACACTTTTGTGCATTATCTCATCCTTTTAAATCCAATACAGTTGCTATTGCATTTATGGAAACAATTCAAAAGCTACATGGAAATCCAAATATTATTGTAAGTGGCAGAGATCCCATTTTCATTGGAAATTTTTGGACGAAATTATTTTCTTGTCTTGGTACTCAATTAGCTCATAGTTCATCTTATAATCCTAAATCTGACAAGAAAACTAAGATAATGAACCAATGTTTGGAAGGATACCTTTGTTGACTTGAATATGATAAACAAATGCAATGGTTCAAGTGGTTACATATGGAAAAATGGTGGTATACACTTCCTTCCATACTGCAACAAAAATGACCCCATTTATGGCACTTTATGCATATCATCCACCGTCCATCGCATAATCTATAAGAGAAAATTATAAGGTTCAAGCAATGGCATATCACATCGAGCATCAACAACAATTTCTTGAACTCTTAAAGGATAACCTCACTCTGGTGCAAAACCGAATGAAACAATAGTCGAATCAGCATCACAGTGAAAGAAGTTTTGACGTAGGTGATTGGGTATCCTTATGGCTACAACAATAGAAACAAATGTACCTCCAGCAAGCTAAAAAGGATAATAAATTATCACCCAAGTATTATGGTCCTTACAAGGTGTTACAAAATATTGTCACTATGGCATACAAATTGGAGCTACCTGCATCTTCCCGAGTACACCCAGTTTTCCATGTTTCATGCTTAAAGAAGGTTATTGATGACAAGCTCCTAGTCCAAACAATATTGCGAGAACTTGATGAGGAAGGAAAAATCATATTGGATCCTAACGAAGTCATGGAAAAAGAAACCGACAATTACAGAATCGATCAATTTCCATTAGAGGAAATTTCAGCCTAAAAGTTCCCATGAAATTTTCACATAATTTTCATGTCATAATATGCAAACCAATCAAAATCATTTAAATTTAAAAAGAGGTACATGTAAATATTTTGGAGGGAAAATAATTAAATTTTATTTTTGACTTATCTCCTTATAGGTTTACTCAAATTTCTAGTGTAGACACTCATTCAATGTGGAATGAGTATCCATTATGCATACTTTTGAGAAGACCCACATTAATAAAAATTGAAGATACATTAAACATATATGTTAAACATTTTTTTTTAATGTATCATCAATTTTTTTTATCAATGTGGATCTTCTCAAAAGTATGCATAATGGATACTTGTTGGATGTGAATTTAATTATGCATCCAACGAGTGTCTACACTTGAAATTTGAGTAAACCTATAAGGAGATGAGCAAAAAATACAATTAAAAAAAGTAGTTTTCTTTGAATCCCTCCAAAATTCACAACTCTCATTCTATTATTTTTCACTATTATTTTATTATTTTTCCTTACGAGGGTCACTCTTTTAGGTTGGAAATTCCTCTAATTTAGAGTATCTCATTAAGTGGATAATTTAACCATTGACAATTTTGCATGGGAGGATGAGAATTTTATATAGAGCATCTGGAACTACTCATTGGTTTAGGAAAACACTTCTTTTTCTAAGGAGAGGGGCATGGTAGGGCCTATAATACTAGTATAGTCCTTTTATTGTTTATTTGTTAGTGTAGCCCCTTATTTTCTAATTTTTATGCCCATGTAACCCCATAGGTTATTGTTGTGCCCCATAGAAGCCCACTATTGTTATTGTTGTGCCTTACATTATTATTTTTATGTAGGCTCTAATTATATTATGCCCCCTTAGACTCCTATATATACCAAGTAAGTCTTGTCATTTTAATCTTCAAATAATTGTTCAGTTATGTGATATAAATGAGGTTTCCCCTTCAAAGAGGTTAATTTTCAAGTCATTGATCTATCTTTTCTTCTATTTTGTGGTTTGGTTGCATAACACCAAATCCTTAAAATATCATAAGAAACCATAAGTACACACCATATACACCCATGTGAAAATGGATCATAACTCCAATATAGATGAGAGATATTAATTTTCACAATAAATCCTCAGAGAATAGGATAAACTCCTCCAAATACACATGTCCTTGATAACAACCACACGGTCTATATATATATATATATATATATACCTATTCACATATCACACATGTAGCCCCTTTATTATTAGTCCAACCCTATTGCATCTACATTTACACATACATGTACATATAACCCCATTTATTCTTGCTTATGGCTATGTCATATTCGTTTAACCTCATATGTGCCCCTTTTAAGGTTATATCATAGTAACCTCAAAAATTATTTGTCCTCAAAGCTTTGTAATTAAGGGTGTTACATGTGATGAAACCAAATAAAAATATTCCCTTATATCCCTAAATTCTTCCTTCCATTGATGATGATCCATCCATCCAAAGTTAATTATTTTTGGTCTTAATATTTGGCGTTTGATTGCTGCATAATTTTATCTCCAATGATTCCATGTAATGTTGTGGCAACTTCCCAATTTGTGGTAGTTTTTGGTATTTGATAATGTCTCATTTATTAATAGTTTTTTTATTGCTTTTTCTTTGATTATTGATGAATATTCCATCTTCTTCCTTTATGATGTTGATATTGATCTTCTTGTCTTCCTAAAAATATTTTATGGTAATGAGGGTGTTGATATGGTTTCACATTTGATGGTTTTCCTTCACAATTCACACTTATTTCATCCATATTATTTTTAGATATGGTGACATCCTCTATTCTCTTTGCTTTGTATTTCACTACATTATCCTTGGAGATAACACCATTATATTTGACATGTAAATCCTCTAGATAAAGTTAAACTTCTTCAAGTATATTCTAGTGACCTTCTTGATTTTTGTCTTCTTTTTCCTCTTGAAGTTGTAGTATGACCCCATTTATTAGATTTTGACATCCTCATATTTTGGCATATGTATTTAGGGATTCCTTAATCTTATTGAAATTTTCCTCTTCACTAATTTCGGTAGTCTTTTCATTCAAGATATTTTTTTTTTTTAATTTGCATAAAATTTCTTTTCTTATTTTCAATTCCTTCACCTCATATGGTATATGTATGTGTGTGTGTGTCTCTGTGTGGTGTGTGTGTGTGTGTGTGTGTGTGTGTGTGTGTGTGTGTGTGTGTGTGTGTTTCTTCATATTTATTTTCCAATTCTTATGTTGACTCATCATTCTCCCTCTTCCCTTTTTTTTTCTATAATTATATTAAAATGTTTTTTGTGTAGGAGACAAATGGGTGAATAAGAAAAAAGAG
This sequence comes from Pinus taeda, assembly GCA_000404065.3. NCBI lineage: Eukaryota > Viridiplantae > Streptophyta > Pinopsida > Pinales > Pinaceae > Pinus > Pinus taeda. The sequence goes on from APFE031636931.1 coordinate 48,791, forward strand.
AACAAAATCTCATTCAAATAAAAAATATATAATAATGTTGACTTTGTGAAGTATTTATTAGATATTTCTTTGGAACCATGTGAGAAAATAATAACACTCCTCCTTTACCTCGTTATCATAATTTATGTTGATCTCATTGGAAAAATTTATCAGGTCTCGAGGACAAAGGAGTGTCAAGTGTTATAGCAATCTTAATTATTGAATCTCCTTAATTAGTGATTCATTAATATTTTTCTTAGATAGCTCACCCCCTTTCCTCCTGGTCTCTTCTTTTTATTCCTTTAACTCATCTTCAATTTTATGCATTGCTTCCATTTTTAAGTCCTTGATATATATAATTTTAGAAATAGTTTTTCAAATACTTCCCATGTTATGTTTCATATAGTGTCATTATCAATAATTATCCATCACCCCCAATATTCATCATACAAGTAAATTTTTTCCAATAAAGAAGCTAAACTATGTTCCTTTGCCATCCTCAACCATTCCATAGGATTGATTTCATCTTTATCATCATCTCTTGTAAATCTAGGTATTTCCATTAGTTCATAAGTGAGGTCAAACCCAAATCCTAAAATTAAAAATTAGTACATTACTAATAATGACCATGAATAATTGTGATACTTTTCAAATTATATTCTCCTATGTTTTCTCTTTCCAACAACTTTTGAATCACCACAATCAAACATCCCAATCAAAAGTTGTGATAGCTTTAAATTAACATAATTTTTAAAACCATGTTTTGGAGTTTATCCCTTCGGTTAACCTTTCTAGTATATTTCTTTAATTTCATCCCTTTTGAGTTTAAAATTTTGGCATATAGTAATTTTATTTGTCGTCTCTATAATTGCATATGTCTATCCAAAATTTTATGTTTCAAGTAATAGTAACTTTCCAAAACTTGTTGATTTTTTGTTCGTTTTTTAGAATGAACATGTACATTGTTCCATGTGCCGATTTTTCAAATGTGATTATCAAATTATTACCTTTGGTACTTTAGTATGTCTTCCCAAACTCCTGAAAATTTCATTGTCTGAATTTTTTGTGAAAAAATTTACAATTAACACACTAAAACGATTAATTTGAAATTGATTTCTAGATTAGCCATAAACCCTAAATTCAATAGGTTATATCTATGAAATTATATTAAAATAACTATGAAATTTTACCACCTATAACATGATATTTTTCCTCACTTTATGAAAAAACTTGCTATCTAAATATTCTTAGAAAGAAATTTATAGCAAAATCTTTAAGATGACTCATTTGAATATGATTTCAAGCTTATTCAATAACACTAAATTACATAGTGTATATCTTCAAAATTATAATCAATCAAAAACTAGAATTTTGAAGGAATGTACTTCGTTATGTCAAATCAGTCTTGTAAAAAAATTTATGTTTAAAACATCCCATAGAAAAATCTATATCAAAAATAAAAAGATTAATCATTTGAGACTAATTTATGGATCACTCACAAACCCTCAATTTCATAAGCTATATCTCTGAAAATGTAATGAATAAGAACATGATATTTTGGCCATGTGTAACTCACTGTTTTTTCCAATTTCGTCAAAATTTCATGGTTTGAAAACTTCATTGAAAGGAAGTTATAATGATAATTCCAATTTGACTCATTTGAATTAGCAAAACCCTAGGATCCTAGCTCTTGATACCAAATATTATGCTCAAAATATTCAAAACAACATAATGAACTAGAAGCACACCCCATGTACACCAATGCATCATATCAAAAACTTCCTAGAAAAAACAGTTATAGTAAAAATTCCAAGATGAATCATTTAAAACTGATTTTAGGATTAGTTACAAACTTTATCTTTCATAGGCTATATCTCTGAAATTATAATGAAGCATAACTTGAATTTTTACTACGTATGGTTTGATATTTTCCTAAGTCTCTTCAAAATTTCACTATCTAAAACTCCCTGGAAAGAACGTTATATCGAAATTTTCAAGATGTCTTGATTGAAGAAGCGAAACCCTAAGATCATTGCTGGAATATTGAATGTTATGAATCGACACATATAAAATGATAAAAATCCAATGAACAATAGTTTAATTTGAGGGGGAAACCTCATTTTACAATTAATTCAATACACAAGGTAAGAAATGATGCCTATACAAATGACCATCCTTTATTATAAATAAGATATAAATTGACATGATGTAGCCTACCATTAGGCCACCCTAACCATAACACACAAAATAACAATGGATTATTATTAAGGCCTTAATAAGTGATATTCCACTATGATGGTTGTTTTCAATGTGCACATAAGAAAGACAAATATGGTCTAACAATCTATGCACTACAACAACATATTTCGTGTGAACCGTTACATTCTCTCTTAAACCTTATGTGCATTATATGGCATATTGGTCAAGCACACTATCTTGATATGGAATCATGAATTTGAACAAGATCACATAACAAAGAATGACAAGCATGCTTCATTTCAACTGGAATTCATATCGTAAGTACACAAATCAATGCAAACTTAACACATGAAGTAATTTTCCAAAAATAACAACATTGATTGATTATGTGATTATATTGCATGGTGCCTTAAGTATACTTGTTTTCTATCAATTAGATGTAACTCGGGTGGTTTGGAAATAGGTTGTTATCCTCCCCACCCGATTTTCAATTCCCACATGTGAAATGTTAGGCTCTTAATGAGTACCTTGTTGTCTGAAAGTCCCTCAAGGACTAAAACATATATATTCCTTATTTGGAATATAAAGGTATTTCTTTGAAGAAAAATGTATACTTGTTTGCTAGGTATTTCCTTTTTATGTTTAGTGTGTTGTGCAAGTACGTGTGTATGAATCAAACACTATGATATGCCTATCTTATGGTGTCCCATAATAACTTCTATGCCTATTTTGTGGTGTCTTGGTATAGTTTTTACAAATATCACATTTACTCTTCTCTTGTGTTATTCCACATTGATTGTGACGGTTAGTTCACAATTTCATATAAGTCCCAACATATTATTATCCTTATTCTAAAAGGCACAACTAGAAGGGAATGGTGTTCAAAATAACATAATTGTTGATTAGCTTATTTGTTGTGCATTATATTAGATTATAAAACACATCATAAGCTCAACCACAAGGGAGTGGGGGTCATGCTAACATATTACTATCGTGCATTGTCTTAAGTTATGAAGCCTCCAACTATGAGCTCAACCACAAGGGAATGAGGATGATACATTAATGGGCAATTTATGATTCAATCACATGGTTTTAGGCCAAAAACCTTCTATAATGTATTAGTGATATAATTACATGATTTGAGCCTAAGCCCTTGAAAAGGAACCAAAAACTATGTAATTAGGTATATGACAATATAAATAGATTTTCAACCATGAATTAATGACATAAGAATGTGATTTTATATCCAAAACTATACAATCAAAATATTTTTACTCGTGTATGGTCATAAAATTGTAACACTAATTCATAATTAATAAATTTAACTATATAATTTAAATCATAAACATATATTGGTATAATAATACATAATATTTTGATAATTTAAAAGTTAAATTCTAAATCATAATTAAATACATCTTCTATAAAAAACAGTTGTATTTTTTAATCATATAATAATAAATGAATTAATTTCTTCCTATAATTCAAAAATCATAAATTTAATAAACAATTGGAAAAAAAATAATTTAATACATATAAAATCTTGTACAATGTATTTTTTGTAATTTTTAACCGATTACCCACTTTCTTAACCACTTCCAAGTGGACATATCATAAATGGTCACATCCATGGTAGCATTACAAGTGATCATCATGTTTGTGTTGATGTGGTCAGATATTGCAAAATTCTTATTTATAATTTAGGCCAAGTTGTGTTGAGCTTGTTTAAACATATTACATGTATATTTTATTTTTTTACTTTAAATCACATGCATTATTTGTAATCATGTTATAAGTGTACATTTTCTTGATATTTATTTCCACTCTCCATTTGTTTATGGCATTTTTTATATATAATTACAAAATAAATAATTAATAATGGTTAGTTAAATAGATAGGATGTTTTTAAAGATTTAAAATTAGTTTAAATGGTTGGTAATGTTAGTATTGATGTTATCGATCTCATTGGCATTGATTCTGTTAAGACTAGTTTATGTTGAATGTTATTGTTGCAAGATTGCTTAAATGTAAAAGGTTGATAAGTGACGTCAAGTGCAAAGGTTGATCATTGCTAACCATACTCCTCATTGTGAAGGTTAATTATTAATATGTTGAAGGATGGTTATCTTGAAGCATGGCTTACATTCAAAATAAGAAATGGTACATGATATATTGAGACATAAGTTGAAATGTATGCTTTCATTGAACGGAAAAATGTATGGTACAAATTTGAAAAATGTAGGCAAATATGAAAAAAAATTCAAATATTTGTCTCTTGCAATCATCAATGTTGAGCTATATTATTTCAGCTCTATTTTATATTACAAAATTATGATTTTTAGTTTTGAAAATGAAGAGGCGGATTGTGAACAACCTTAGAAGACCAAGAGACAAATCCTCATTTTGTATTCCTGCATAGAATACAAACAGTCAATAAGTTATGCTTATAAAATATACAATGTTGGATGAGAAAAGAACTTTTGGAGGTGAAAACGTTTGTATGAGACGGTTCATTTGCAGCATTCTAATTAAGAGAAGAACAAAAAAGTAGTAGAAAAGGAATAGAACTGAAGAAGAGAAGATGAGCAGCAAACTTGAGGGCATAAATTGATATCAGGTAACTAGAAAACTCGACTTTGCTTTGTGATTGGGAGATTGAATTTTCATTTCAAGTTGTATTTTGATAAAGAACAAGTTGTAGCCTATTGATGTAGGAGCCTCCTGTGGGTTGTAGCTTGTAGAAAATTTTGTGGGAGTTGGAGCTTCCTTGAGGTAGCAGTCTCTTGTAGGTTGGAGCCTACAAAAATTTGGTGTAATTGGGAAGGAGGAGCTTGCATTCAAATCACTTTCAACCAAAAAATTTGTGTTTTTCTCCCTTATGGGTTTCCACTTAAATCTGGTGCCTTCATGTGTTGTTTCTTGAATGTTGTGTGAATTCTCTTGAATTCTGAATAAGTATATCTGCAAATGTCTTTGTCTGGTAACTGCAAAAGGAAACCATTAATAATTGAGTATATACATAATTCATTAGTTAGATAAGAAGAAATTTAAGTTGAGCATAAATATAAGTTTTAAAATTATTGATTCAACCCCCTCTCATTAATTTCTAAACATATATCAATTGGTATCAAAGCCAAGTCCTCCAGTATAAGTCTAACAACTAGAAGGGGATCTTAAATCATTAGAATGGCTAGTCAGGAAGGTTGCTCAAAAAATAAAGCTCCTTCATTTAATGGCACAAATTATGCATTCTGGAAGTTGATAATGGAGACATTTAATTTCTCTTGGAGTAAAAGTTTGGGTTATTGTGTTGATGAGATATGAAGAACCAAAGATAATGAGTGGCGAAAAAAGATGAAAAACTAGAATTTACAGCTAATGCAAAAGATATGAATTCTCGTCTTAGTGGATTAAGTGAGTCTAAATTTATTAAAGTAATGTATTGTAAGATAGCTAAATAAATCTGGGTTAAACTGGAAAATATTCATGAAGGAGATAAAAAGGTCAAGATGGCCAACTTAGAATTATAAAGAATGTAGTTTGAAACTTTAAAAATGACTGAAGATGAAGATATTGCTAAGTTATTTTTAAGAGTTGATGAAGTTGTTAATGTCACGATGGATCTAGGAGAAACAATAAAATATAGTGTAATAGTTCAAAAAATATTGAGGTCGTTACCTTCTAAGTTTAATCTAAGGTTGCAGCTATAGAAAAGACAACAAAAATTGAGACTTTGAGAAAGGATCAACTACTTGGTTCCTTGTCATCATATGAGATGAGAATTCCAAAAGAAAATTCATCCACCAAAGATGCAACTTTCAAGCCATACAAGTATATAGAAGAAAAGGAATGTTCATGCTCAGGTTCTGATGAAGAAAAAGAAAACTTTGTTAGAAGATTGAAGAAAGGTACATGCAATTACAAATGAAAACTTCCATTTAAGTGTTTCAATTATGGAAGAGTGGGGCATTATGCTTCCAAATGTCCTTATGGGAAAGAAGAAAATAATCCTAGAGGGAAAGAAAAGAACAAGTCTAATAAAATAAAGAGAGGGAAAAGGTTTAAAAGGAAAAGATTATATGCTCAAGAAGATAGTAGTGTATCTGAAAGTTCCGATGAATCCTCTGGTGAAGATGGAACTAGTGAATTCATGTTGATGTCCTTGGAAGAACTTGAAAAAGAATGTAAGTAATATGAAGAATAAGAGGCAGGTTAAATAAATCATGAGGGGGAGTTGATCAGTGCTCTAGATGAAATAGACCGACTTAAACAAAATAATATGTAAAAGAATAAGCAGAGAAGGTGGAAGACATGATGTTGCAACAAATAAAGGTGAAAAGTCAGGATTATGAAAGATTGGAAGAAGAGGTGGTAACTCTAAAGAAAAGGCACAAACTGATTTGAACATGAATATTCAGCAAATAAAAGGATCTGAAAAATTGGATGTGATATTAAATTCTCAGAGGTATCCACTCATGAATGTTGGGTTAGGTTATGAAGGAGAATCTAGTGGATCCAAGACAGAGGAAAAAAATGCAATTACTTTTGTAAAATCTATCAAGGGAAACAATGACATTTCACATCAATCTGAGAACAAAAATTTGAGCAACATTCCAAAATCAAATGAGCAGCCGCAAAGAAGAACAACTGAAAAATTGCAGAAGACAAAAGGAAAGCTCTTTCTATGGGTATTGTTATTGCCGTAAAAATTTTGGACATAAAGCCATAAATTGCAAAGCTTATGTCAAAAGAAATGATATGAGGAATTCTAAGATAAGTGAGGCTAACAATAGATTCACAAAAAAATAAAAATTAAAAAATTTAAAAAAAAAAAAAAAAAATATATATATATATAATATATAATATAATAATATATATATATAAAAAATAAAATAAAAATAAATAAATAAATATAAATAAATAAATAAATAAAAAATAAATAAAATAATAATAATATCTAGAAAAATCCAATTTATCCTCTCTTTGATATCACTGAATATTTCTACTGTCATAAATTTGGGAAAATTCATATGAATGTCAGCTTAAAGACAATATATTACCATCTCACAACAATTGTATAACATATGAATGCAGTAGTGGAGAAAGAAGAATGAAGAGAAGAAAGTTGATAAGTGTGACCCAATTCTATATGCTCAAGATCAAAACAATAAATGGTACGTGGATAATAGTTTCTCTAGACATATGACAGGAGATAAAAGCAAGTTTGTATCCCTCAATGAAAATAAAACTAGAAACGTCACATTTGGAAATGATGAAGTAGGAAGAACTAGAGGAAAGGGCACAACTAGTCTGAATAATGGAAGAGGAAAGGATCATGATGTGCTATTTGTAGATGGTATGAAACATAATTTGTTGAGTGTAAATTAGGTTTGTCATAGAGGCTGTGATGTTCTCTTTCGAGCTCAATACTATGAAATTAGGCCAGCAACTATTGGGAAGATTTTGGCTAAAGGAGTTCGAACAAAGAATAATGTATACATTTTGAAGGAAGATAATGAAGAGTGTTACATCAACAAAAAAGTTGAATCTTGGCTATGGCATAGGATATTGGGGTATCTCAATTTTGATCACATCATCAGGGTTAGTAAGGATCAGAAATTGATCAATGGATGATCAAGGATCCAGAAAAGGCCAAAATTCAAAGTTGTTGGATTCGAGTGGAAGCAGCGCCATCACATAGATCTCTCAAAAATGTTCCCAACGCAACTTGAACAGATGCAAATGACCTCTGTATGAAGGAGAAAATTCCCATTGAATTTTATGTCAAAACATGTAAAAATGGGGCCTTGTTGGCTAAGTGGCTATTCCACAACTCAACACGTGGTAGAGGTTCAAGTCAATGCAGTAAACAGATCAAAGTCTAGGTTGGGTTTTGATTTGTTAAATGATTCATATATATCTATGGGCGCATTAAATTATGGTATGAGTTTTATAAACAAATATAAGGTGTGATTTTTGTAGTGTAGGTGGTTTGGTTTTAAAAAACCATATAATAACCATATTACAAAGGTGGATATGAGTTAAAAGGTGGAGCAGAGATTTAAAAAGATCAAACCTAAGTTAAAAACCTATGGCGCAAACATTGTATTAAAACTATGGTATATGGTGAAGTTTTTACAACATTCAACCCATATATTAATATGGAAACATACAGTTCTAAACTTATATCATTGTCGCATATCAAAGCATTGCCATAAGCTACCAAAGGTAACTGCCAATGGATATCACACGTCACCTCTAGTTCAAATGTCACACTGTCGGAGTTATGACCTGGCTCAATCAACACGGGAAGTGGTAGTTCAACGACACAGGTATATAGTAGGTCATGACTGTCGGGAACGTTCAGTCACCGTGCCACGGGTATGTTGTGCTATTCAACAACCCCCCATTTATTTATATATAAATATCTTAGGAAATTATTATATAAATAATGGGGACCCTTGAAATTTTTAAAGCATAGAAAAGAAAACACTTTGGGTGTTAAAGGACAAATTTGAGCTTATTGAATAAAAAAAATCCAAAAATTCAATTGGCCCGAACAACTCAGAATCGCCCCCTTTAAACAAATCCCCTGGGGGGAAAACAAATTTTTTATTCGTAAAACTTCACAAGTCCTAATGAGTAAATCCCCATTTTATCCTTTTAAAATGAATGATGTGATGCGATAAAATATATTACAAATCATATATCCCTATCCATATAGCCCTTGAGAACAAAAACATACTTAAGTGTTAAAATCCTTAACTACTGTTAACATAGATGCTCTATATCGGAGCTTACTCGCATCGCAAAAATTATAACGAGTGCAATATAAAAGCCCCAAGGACCCCTCCGATTGTGATATGTGATAAACCTTTCGGACCTGATATAAAAATTAATGAAACCCTATAAATATGTCATGTCTGGATGAATCGAAATTAGCAAAAGGCAAGTCGCTTAATTTACCTCTAATCTTCCGATTACGATAAAACCCTTTATTAAAGTGTGACTTTAATAAGATCATAAGAATGAATAAAACAAAGGAAAAGCGCATTAAAAAAATAATACTAAGTCATCGCTTGGGCCCGCTCCACTGCCACATCATTCCTCACGATTTCGCAATCGCAAAAGGCTTTGGCCATGTCCATTGTCCTCCACCTTGAACCCCTGATTGCGATATTGCGATCATCGCATCACAAACTTCCGATACCCAAACCGCTGATATAACGGTATCACTATTTCATATCGGGAAAACACATTGAGATATGGTTAAGATTACCATTTGAAAGGTTTTTTGTGATACGATCTATTAATGCAATAATAAGTTCTCATGTAAAGCCATGATTTCGGTTATTAAGGACTTGTAACATTATTTATGATTTAAAGCCCCAAGGTGATTTGATAGCTTGCATGTAGTTATTTCATATTTGTTTGCATTTAAACTATATTCACCATCATTCCAAACCTTGTATTTTCAAACGCTCCTGCATTTCAAGCATGTTTCTCTTCATTCCTCTATGCTTCCAATTGCAAGTTAAACCTAAAAAGAAGTTGTGTAACAAAATGACCAAAGAAAAGAAATAAAAGAAAGACATGGAAGCTTCACAACCCACACCTTCTGCTTTTGAAGTAACAGAAATGCCCCCACTTTTCTTGGACACTACATGCATGATATATATTGGAAAATCCTCATGGGAATCTATGTATCAATTGCTTGAAAGTGAAGGACCCAAGGTAATTCAGAGAGTGGTCACAGTGGATACTGCTTCATCTTCTAAAGCCTCCAACTATGAAGCTTCCAACTCTTTTCTTCATAGGATCGTTGCTCGACACAAGATCCTTCCTTATACTGATATGGTGAAATGGATAATTGATAACATCAATATCGTCGATAGGACATTCTTGACTTCAAGAAAAACAGTCATCGAGTCTTTTACAGCTCAATATTTGAAGAAAATGTGCCATATACCCGATCCATAGAAGGTGTATGGCAAAGATTTCCTTGAACAATTTGCAAGCGAGAATGAGGTGGACTCAGATCCAATTAAACGATGAAGATCCTACCCAAACAAACAAAAACATGAAATTTCGGGTATGTATTCTATATCTTCTCTCGTTTCTCCCTATTTGTATATCGCAGCTATGATATGCAGGCTATTCAGGTACCCTAATATAGCTAAATTCTCAGTTGAATGGGTCCCTCTTATTGAAGCAACATCATATTCTTATATAATGGATTGGCGCATTATCCTTTCAAATAATATTTCCTCCCAAATCTGAGAATATAGATGAAATCAATATGATACTACCGGAGTAGTTCCAACATTCTATATGAGTGCATATAT
>APFE031636935.1:14166-35984 GCA_000404065.3 Pinus taeda
CTACTTGCAGAAAGAAGTGGAAAGCTAAAAGGAAATGTGAACCCTAGCAAACTCTAGTTTTACCGACTAACCCTACTCGTGTAAGAAAAGAGATGAAAGCTGCGGAAATGGATGTTGTTGACTCTTGGAAAGGTAAAATGCATGTGACTAAGCTACTTCTAAAGGAAAATATGGAAAGAAACATGCTTTTTTATTTTTGAGTAATTTTGCAGAATTATTATGCATGTGCTTTAATGATTTTTGACTGTGCAGAGGTCGATTGGCAAAAGGAAATGGAGTGGGCACTTGCAGGAGGTTGGGAAGGTGAGAAGGGGGCCTAAGGAATCCCTAGCAACCTTCCAAAGAGTTTCACAGTGATCAGATCTCGAAAAACTACTTATGTGAACTTCTACAGGAAGTCTGCAGGGGGTCTACGGGAAGTTCTACAAGAAGAGCCGAAAGAGGATTTTAGAGGGTTGATGGTAGAAAAATGGTGGGAAAGTGGAAATGAAGGATGGATAAGGATGTTAATTTGTCTAGGACCTGGTAATGAGGCTAAGGAGTGATGAAGGTGGTTGGATTTGTTCAAGGATGGAGGAAGCAATGTTGCACAAAAATGTAGAAATTAGGGCAAATTGGAAAAGTGTGGCAAATGAACGGAAGGAATCTTGGATTAAGGGTTGGAGCAAGTTGTATGATGGATGAAGGATAGGCAGGGATATATTATAGGTGCTCTGCACACTCTTTTCCAAAACTGATCGAACAATGACTAGAAAAACCGAAGATCTATCTATTTTGACCTAATCTGACCTAAAAACCAAAAACATGATGAACAGAAGTTTATAGACAAGAAATCATGCAAGATTACTATGGAAACCAAGAAAGAACATATCTATACATGCAAGTACAACTGGTATCAACTTTTCCAACTAAAAATCTAACACTAGCAATTGCATTCAAAGGCAAAAACAGTGATTTTGTGGCAGCAAGTATGCCTTGGTCTTAGCTCATGGTCCCAAGGAGGGAGAGACGAGATCACGGATTTCTTGATGGAATTTTTGCAGATATTTCTTGTTACCAAACTGTTAAATCAACCTGAAGCATAAAACTATCTTAATCATCAAGAACAACCTAAGTAGCAAAGTAAGATTCAACCTAAATAACATAAATAATTCTAGGAATGCAAGAAAAACACATAAAAGTACACAAAGGAGGTACTGGCACTTGGGTTGGGCCCAACCCCAAGAGCTATAGCCTCCTAAGAAATCTTAGAGCTAGTACAAAGCGAAATTTATCTCCATTACTCAAAAAATAATCATGTCACAAAACTATTTACAGCAAGAGCTCGAAAATGAGCTGAAATGCAGAGCTACACCAAAGTGTGAAAAAAAATTGTTCAATAGCTAAACTACCAAGGCTTGAAGCCTTCCTATTTATGCACTACAAGGAATCCCAATAGCCCTCCTTAACTTTAGGAGCTTGGATGCTCAAAATTGCAGTTAATCAGCCACTTCACAAAATCTGCTCGGCTGCCCCTTGAAATCATCTTTGGTGGGCTGTTGAACTCCGAGATGATGGTGGAGAACTCAAGGAATGGGTCATTTAGTGTAGGAAACACCCTTCCTACCAATCATCAGCCTTGTTTCTTCATATTTGGCTGTCAACTGGCTCATAAATGCTTGACCTTGGTCCAAAAGATGTCCAATAATCTGCAATAAGCATGTATTAGACTTTGTGATCAAGTGACTATTTACATTCATTTAATTAACATAAATATATTCAAAAGCATGCATAAAACTATGAAGAATGGTGGATTAATTGAGAATAATAGGCAAAATGAGCCCAATAAGTTACCCATTTTTGGAGCTCGTCAAGATAACAATACACTTTTAATTGTAATAATGTAATAATGGGAGAGTAGGTAATTTTTATAAGTATTAGCGAAAATTTCACACTCGAATATGTGCATCATTTTCCTTTTGGATTTTTTTTTTCAAATTAATAACCATCTACTTTATTTTGTAATAATTTGTAACATCCCATAATAATCTTGTGTAAATTACAAAATTTACCACCAAGTAATAATATAAATTCAGATCTTTCATATTCCTTAGTTGAACAGTAGATAAAATCTTCATCATTGTATAAAGTAACTTTAGAAATATAATAGTAAGTTACATAATATAACAACCATTGTTGTAGTATGTTAACATAGGTTTTTTTGTTGTAACCTTACACCATTTTCATCATTCATTTGATTAGTCTAGTTAATCACATACTCGATAATGTAAATGTCACGTCATTCAAGGAAGCAACATCATTAGAATGGAAGAATACGAAAACATATCATTCGACATTGAAACACCTTAGAAACCCTGTAGGGAAAAACAAACAAACATTTAATTTTTATTAAATGCTCGTGAGGGTGTTCACCCCTCACTCATTCGTTATAAGTGAGTCCATCCCTTGACCATTGTCATAAAATATTATTTTAAATATAACATAACTAGTCCCTAGAAGCTATTACATTCATCATCATATCATTTACCCAAAAATCCTTGAACATTATGTCTTTGCGGCCTAGTTCTTCCCATCAATGGATTATCATGTAGTTGACATTCCTTTAATCTACATGAATGAATATTTCTTTTCCTACAATAATGTTCAACCTAATCTATCTTTTGCATAAGTCGGCATCATTCTCTATCATTGCTACCATCAACAAACTTTGATATCATGATTAGTTAAAATATTAATAAATAAAAATCTTTAACAGTGATGTTTCAAAAATCTTTTCATTTGCATAAATAAACTATAACAAAGTATTGAGACATGCCTCACTCTTTTAACAACACTACATGTGGATTTATTAAAGGTATATAAATACCAAAACATGTCTATTTATTATCACATATGTATGGTTACGACACATGTTTGTCTATCCATAACCTGCATGTGTAAGGAAAAAAACATAAAGATATCCAAGGCATGCTCACATGTCCCTATTTTAGATGTATCACAAGAAAGGAAACAAGTACATTCTATTTCTGTGAACAAAAATCAATTACAAAACCTCCATAGTTATTACTGTTTTTTTAAATAAGAAGAGGGTAAATATTTCCAACATAAATATCAAATTTACTATTATTCCCCTTGCACAAGCACACATTATTTTCCAAAGGAAAACCAACACATATCCATATCCTTTTGAAGGAAGCTAAGATATTAGTTATGATTTTTGTGCATGCAATTGCACAACTTTTATCAGAAGAAACTAGCCCCTCAGCTATTACTTTTGGTGCATGAAAATACGTAAAGGGAAGCTGACGCAAAGGATATTGTTCTTATAGATGAAAATGCATATGTGTTTCCAAAATAAATCTTAACACAATGGAGAACGAAAATACATGTTTATTTTTCCACGAAATCTAATACAATAGAGCACGCAGAAACATGTTTTATTTTCATGGAAACTAATGCAAAAAAAGCATGCAAATACATGTCTTCCTTTCCATGAAACTAAATAATGCATACAAAAAGATTCCTCTTTTCAAGAAACCTAAGAAATGTTCATTTGTGTAGCTTGGGAGGTACTCCAAGCCCTAGGGTTTAGGATTTGGAGGGAAAAGCACCATAAGGGTCACTTGTGGGCTTGGAACCCAAGGCTGGGCTTTTGGACCCATAAGGATTTGGGCCAAAACCACGAAGTATTTGAGCATGATAAAATTTTAGGTGATAGATCTACGCGTGTCAATTTTAATGCTCCAAAGATCACTCAAATCAGAGCTCTAGAAATGAAGTTATGAATTTTTGAAGTTGACAATTAATAATGGACAATCAAGTCATATAGGTTTGGTCCAAGACACATGTCTCTTCAAATGAATTTGTGGATCCCTATTTATGTGTATAAATAGGAGGTGAATTAATTCATTTTTTATCATACAAGGGCATAAAATACCACAATACATCTCTGAAATTAGGCTGAGTTCTAGAGAGGATACAATGTGGGATTAGAAGAACTGTTTTGGAGAGTATTTATATCCTCAACAGGGCTGAGAGACCATAGAGAGGAAGCTGCAAGTCTGAAGGTAAGCTCTGAGATTTTTTATGGGTTTTTAAATAAGATTGTAAGTATGAGTTAAGTATTGGAGACAACTGCATTGCAAAGTGGGTGTTCAGGGTTGCTAAGGGTGGTTTTAGTGACATTGTTACCTCTATTTATAAGGCCAAGGGAAATTGAAGTAGGCCGCAGTGCTTACTATCCATAGAATAGGGATCTATGAGGGAAATAAAGGCCTAAACAAGTGTCTCAAGGAGAAGAATAAAAAGGATGAAGCTCAAGAAGCTAGGCCACAACATTCGAAGTATATTTTGGTGGAAAAAAGAGGGTTTGTTTCAACATGAAATGAAGCCCTAAAGAGAACCAAATATACAGTAGTTAAGAGGTCCATGAACAAGGTATTTATTGATGGTGGTTTGTTGGCTTGATGCATGGGATGTTTTCCAATTGTTGACAGAATTTGTAGAAGCCTGTGGGAGCCATGTGTTGAGGTCAGGATGGATAGTTGGAGACCTCAACTAGGAGAAAATGTTGTTAATTTTTGCAAAAAGGGTCAAATTACATGTTGGAAAACTCAGATAGTAAAGATAATATGTGCATTAAATTCCTCTTTTTGAGAGTGTTGGCTTGTTGGGGCCTGACCCAACTTCAAAGTTAGCTAGCCAAGTAAATCCCAATACTACTGGCCCTTTCAGGAACAATCAGCGAAGTGCGGACTGAGGTCTCACCCAAAGTACTATGGGAGGGTGCTAGAGCCAGGTTTCTACACCCTTGAGATGTTTGAGAGGTTCGACTGGTCTCATTGGATTATCCTACGTGCAGGTTACTTCGTGTACCTTTCAGTCCTTATATGCTAAGATACTGCCTTCACGCAGCCCTAACCAGGGACTATGGAACTTACGCGTTGCTCCAGGCTACCTTCTGTGACCTTACTTATTCTCTTATATCAATTAATTACCTTCATGTATTTGTATGCCTTAGGTTATAATTAGTTATACGAAACATTCAAATAAGATCACACAACATATAAACAGTATATCTACGAATTATATCCAAGCATTTATTGAAACAAAAAAAAGATGCACAGAAATCAGGTAAACTATCTCTTTATTCATTCTTGATCCGAATCAGATCCACAAAATATTGTCAAGAACCTTGACTGTATCGAGATGAACAAATCCTTGAAAATTCCAAAACAGCGATCAAAAAATGCCTTGAACCAGTGGCCATGGCAGCTGATGTGGAACGACGAGGACCTCGGTCAAAGCACGCTGACCGAGGCCGATGGAGACTACGCATGAGGTCAAAACAACCCCTGGGAGCCCCACATCGGGAAAAGGAGGTGATTTTAATGCGTGATTAGCGCTTAGGAAAACAAGGCTAAAATGGAAAAACCTTAAGCACTCGGTCACGTTGGGAGCTGGAGAATCGCGGCAAAGAAACAAAAAGTGCTAAAGGAAAAAGGCGGGGCCCGTGCTCTGGAAAACTGGCAGTATTGATCGGGGCACCCTTGAATGGTAAGAGGTTTTGGAGGAGAGCGGATCAATCCCATTCAGCGGTCGACGCATTACAGCAGAGGTGAGAGAAAAATTGTCGTGATCACGTGCTATCAGTCGAGCAAGTCAACCACCCTTGACGTGTGTATGACGTTGGATCTGGAGGAGCCTAGATCGGATGGTTGAGATTGCGCCCAATAGAAAGGAGTGGAATCGATAAGGAAATAAGCCACGATTTAAAAGGATTTGGAATCTGTTTAACTGCCACGGTGGAGAAAGAACGTGTCCACGACATAAACGAAGAAACGAACCGACGAAGCATGCTGGCACCAGTTAGATGGAGACACGTGGCCATTTCCCGAGCATTCATGCTGATGGCGAATAGGGAACTCCAAGCGTAGCTGCAGAAGGTGAATCGACGTAGGCGGGAGAGGAACTGAATAGGCATAGGGATCAAATGGTTAAAGCCATGAACAGAGATAGTCGAAAGGGGGATATTTCGAGAGAAGCCGAAGCGACCAAGAGAGAGAGTGAACAGTGCACCCCGAGAGGAGGACTGAACACAAAGAACAGTAAAGCCAAGCAAAGGGACAGAGGGCCGAGCTAACTACAAGTAGCATCGAGCACCAGAGAGCTTGAAGATTCAAGCCTTACCATAGAGGAATCTGTCTAGACTGATCATCACATTTGGCTCCTTCCACTATAGACCAAGGGTCACAGAGCTAGTAGGAAGAACAAGAGTCTGTGTACTTCGAGTTGCTTGGGGAATCTAAGAACCACCCTGCCAAGCAAAATATGCTATCAGGAGAACTCATATTGAGTCCTTGTATTGTAATTTCTCTGTTGTAAGACACAATAAAACAAGGCCACCACTGAAGCTGGACCGGAGACGTAGCACTAGAGAATAGGGTGAACTCCTTATTAAAAACTGTTTGTGTCTTTGTGTTGCTTACTGTATTTCTCTGTTGTCTTTCAATTTAAATGTCTGTGTATTGGAAATCTGATCGATCCGTTGTTTCAATAACATAGAACACACACACACACTAGCACATGAGTCTCTAATACCTTTTGTTTAATAAATATTCAACTGAAGTCACTCACAGGGTGATTATCAGATCAAGTGGTATCAGAGCTCTAAGCTGTAAGGTTAGACAAGCTTGTGTTGGTTTAGTTGTGAATGCTCACTAGATCAAAGCTCAAATTAGGAGAAGGAGAGTTGGTGGAAACTAATCCTGAAATTGGGAGAGTCTATTCTCGGAAGACAATGTCAGAAGAAGGTTCTATAGGGCCAAACCCTCAATTCGTAGAAAGTTTCCTAGCTATAAAGTCTATGGTAGAAGAAATGTATAGGGACTTTAGAAAGCATAAGGATGAAGATTCATCAGGCTCTAAACAAGACAAAGAAGAAGATGAATCTCATTCCCACGACCACTCCAAAGAAAAGGGGAAAGAAGAAAGCTTTCCTACACCTCCTAATAGCCTTGTGCATAATAAGAAAGCATCCTTGATTAAATTGGATGTCAAATTTCATTTGCCTATAGATGATGGAGAGCTAAATCCTGAAAAGTTGGACAGTTGGATTAAAAAAATTGATGTGTATTTTAGAGTACAAAACATAGACTCAAACAAGAGTAAGATTCAGTTGGCAAGCCTACGCCTAGGAGGCACTACTTTGGTTTTGTCGGAAGGAAGAACCAAAGCTTATATGAAAAGAGATGGTGAGACCATCTCTATCTGGAGTGAATTTTTTGCTGCAATCAAAAAGCAGTTCTATCCATTGGCCTACATGGAACAAGCCATGATGAGTTGGCAAACTCTTCGGCAGTTGAAAGGGTAAAGTGTATAAGGGTATACTCAAGAGTTCAGAAAGAAAGCATTGATGTTGGGTATCTCATTAGACTCACCAGAGACCCTTTTGAAGTACATTGGTCATCTACACAGCTACATGAGGCATACCATCCTCATGTTTAATCCCACTAGTATAGACGAAGTATCTGTACAAGATACTCATCTAGAAGGTAGATGAAAGAATGGAAATCCAGAAGTTGGGGGACCATCGTAACCCATTGTAAGCAATAGCAAGGAGAAAAGAAAGTAGAAGTGGAAAGCAAGGAAGGCTAACACTGCACAAAAAGGCAAAGCTTCATGCACTCACTGTAAAAAGGAGGGGCATGATCATGAGCATTAATGGATTCTGCATCCAGAGTTGAGACCTAAGAAGTCCGAGGGCAAGAAGAAGAAGATTGCTGCAGCTATTTAGAGAGATTTGGGGTTAGACTCGGGAGATGAAACAATCATTGCAACCACTAGTATAAAAGGTAAGAATTCTGAAGCATCTACTAATAATTCTGCTCAATCTGTTATTGATGAAGAACATGAGAGAAAAAGGCATGAGCTTTTCCATATTCAAGTTTTTTCCAAAAATCAAAAGATTGATACTTTGTTTGATAGTGGCTCGCAAGTAAATCTAATTTTTGAAGCAATTGTAAAGAAATTGGGATTAGCAACTACACCTCATAAGAAACCATACCCATTAGGTTGGTTGAATGATAAAGCACAACTACAAGTGACTAGACAGTGCAAACTCAAGTTTTCTTTTGGGTCAGCATTTGTAGATGAGGTTGAGTTAGATGTAATTCCTTTGGATATGTGTGGAATTGTTTTAGGAAGTCCTTACTTGTATGATAAAAAGGCTATTTTCTATAGAGCTGAAAACAAGTATCCACTTATTAAAGATGGAATCGAATACTTTATAAGAGCTCATAAGCTCAAGAATAATTATACTCTCATAAACTCAAGACAGATGAAAAGAATGATAAAATCATGCAAACAATTCTTACTCATGGTTGTAAAAGAAAAGACACCTGATAAGACCAATATATTTGAGGGTTGTAATGTTGATCAACAAGCTGATATAGAAAGGATTGTTTCAGAGTATATCTTATTTCAAGAACCTAAAGGTCTTCGACCCAAAAAGGGAATAGTACATGATATTATTTTGCAGCAAGATGTTCCTTTGCCTAAAATTTGGATGTATAGGTTGTCTGCTTTAGAGAATGTTGAAATCAAGAAGCAGGTGTAGGAGTTGCTCGAGAAAGGGTTCATTAGGCCTAGCACATCACCATGTGGGTCACCAATTGTTTTGGTGAGAAATAAAGATGGCTCGTGGAGAATGTGCATTGATTACCAAGCACTGAATAAGATAACAATAAAAAAAAATTATCCCCTTCCTCACATAGATGATCATTTAGATCAATTAAAGGAAGATATTTATTTTACCAAGCTGGATTTGCATAGTGGATACCATCAGGTCAAAGTTGCAGAGAAAGATGCATGGAAGACTACTTTCAAAACAAAGCAACGATTGTATGAATGTCTGGTTATGCCTTTTGACCTAACTAATGCTCCTGCTACTTTCATGAGATTAATGAATGATGTACTCAGACCTTTTCTTGATGATTTGTTATTGTGTATCTGGATGACATTCTGATTTTTAGTAAAACATGGGAAGAGCATTTAAAGCATGTTAAGCAGACATTAGATGTTTTGAGAAGAGAAAAACTTTATGTTAAACTCTCCAAATGTGAATTTGGCAAAACCTCTCTAAATTATTTGGGTCATATAGTAGGTGGGGGTGAATTGAAGATAGATCCCTCTAAAGTGGCAGTCATCACGAACTGGCCTAAACCTAAGTCTGCTAGAGAAGTCAGAAGCTTCTTAGGAGCAGCACAATATTGGAGGAAGTTCATTTCAATTTTTTCCTCAATTGCAGCTCCCTTACATGCTTTGATAGGATTGAACAAGGTGTTTCAGTGGGGAGGAAAACAGTAGAAAGCCTTCGACACCTTAAAAGAAAAGATTAGTACAACACCTGTACTAGCACTACCAGATCTACAAAGACCCTTTGAGATCCAAACTGATGCTAGTGACTATGCCATGGGAGCAGTGTCAACACAACACAGTAAACCCATATGTTACCATTTTGAGACTTTTAATCCTACAGTAGTTAACTATCCTACCTATGATCAAGAATTGTATGCATTAGCTCAGAGTGTGAAAAAATTGAAACATTATTTAATGGGAAAAGAAATAGTAATACATACTGATCATCAGCCACTTGAATACCTACACTCCCAAACTAAATTGCATCAATCAAGACATTACAGATGGATGGGGTTTCTACAACAATTTCATTTAGTCATCAGATATAAAAAGGGCATACATGACAAGGTTGCAGACATGTTATCTAGACCCATTATAAATACATCTATCCTACTTAAGCATAATTATGTGCTGCATGAAAGCTACATAGAAGAGTATGCTCAGGATATGGACTTTAAATATGTATATGCAACTTTGAGTCAAGGCAAAAGAGTAGAAGAATTGGAATATCATGTGAAGGACCGACTCCTATATCATTGTGGGAAACTCTACATTCCACAAATTGAGAGAGAAAAGATAATTAGCGAAGCACACACTTCTCTGATATCAGGTCACTTTTGGGTAAGTAAAACAGTTGCACAGCTGCAAAGGTTCTGCTATTGGCAAAAAATGAATGAGACAGTTTCTAGATATGTGAAGGCATGTGCTATGTGTGCTAAAAGCAAGCCCAGTAATAGAAAACTAGGCTTGTACATTCCCTTGCCAGTTCCTTCTCACCCTTGGGAAAGCATTTCCATGGATTTTGTTGGAGGACTGCCTAAATCTAGGAAAGGTCATGATTATCTGTATGTTGTTATGGATAGGTTCAGCAAAATGTGTATCTTGATACCCTGTAGTAAACAGATTACAGCTGAACAAACTCCAAAATTATTGTTTGAACATGTATGGGTTCATTTTGGATTACCCACTTCTATTGTATCTGATCGAGACACCCGATTTGTGGGGAAGCTTTGGTCAAGTCTGTGGGAACTAATGGACACCAAGTTAAAGAAAAGCACAGCTCTTCATCCACAAACAGATGGCCAAATAGAAGTAGTTAATAGGACGGTGATCCAGTTACTGAGAGGATATTGCAGCAAACATGCTAAGCTTTGGGATGAGCACTTGTGCTATGTGTATCATGCTTACAATAGATCCAAACGCCTTCTACATAGAGATCTCCTTTTGAGACCTGTTTTGGTTTCATACCAAGGTCTCCTTTGGATTTTGTCTTTGGTAAAGATACCATGGTTGATAAACAAAGTCATGTGGACAAGGCAACTACGTTCATTGAACAGATCCAGAAGATCCACCAGGCAGTACAGGAATAGCTGGAAAAGAGCTAGGCCAAGTACAAGGCTAGGCATGATAAGCATTGGATGGAGCATAGTTTTCAAGTTGGATACCAAGTTTGGTTGTATAGAAGGAAGGACAGAATGCAAGGTGAAGGTAAAAAGCTAAAACCTATCAGGTATGGACCCTTCAGGATACTTGAGAAGATTGGTGAGAATGCTTTTTACCTTGATCTTCCAGCTTACATGCACATCTACTCAATTGTGAACGCAGATTGCTTGAGGTTGTTTGAACCTTCAATGGTTGAGGACACTGAAGAGCGGAGTCAATTGCCTTCTATTGACGACCTGCTACCTGAATATATGAATAAGTTGCAGGAAGATACAGTGTTGGATAGGAAGGTAAGGATGATGCGCAGTGGACAAGTGGAATACCTCAGGATTGGGCTTAAGGGTTCGAAGCTGAGCAGTGCGAAGTGGATTGAGATTGGACAAGTGAGATAGCAGTTTCCTCACTTAGTCGATGCTTGAAGAAAACCAACTTTTGGTGGCCCAAAAGATTTTTTAGTAGGGAGGCCGTAATCCAAATCAGATCCACAAAAAACTTTCAAGAACCTTGACTATATTGAGTTGAACAAATCCTTGAAAATTTCAAAACAGCGATCAAAAAATGCCTTGAACCAGTGGCCATGGCAGGTAACATGGAACGATGAGGACCTTGGTCAAAGCACACTGATCGAGGCCCATGGAGACTGCACAGGAGGTCAAAACAACCACTGGGAGCCCCAGATCAAGAAAAGGAGGTGATTTTGATGTGCGATTAGCGCTTAGAGCTAATTGCACATCGCTGGGCAAACAAGGCTAAAATGGAAAAGCCTTAAGCACTCGGTCATGTTGGGAACCGGAGAACCGTGGGAAAAGAAACAAAAAGCGCTAAAGGACAAAGGCGGGACCTACGCTCTAGAAAAATGGCGGTATTGATTGGGGCACCCTTGAAAGGTAAGAGGTTTTGGAGGAGAGTGGAGCGATCCCATTCAGTGATCGATGCGTGGCAGCGGAGGTGAGAGAAAAACCACCATGATCGCGTGCTATCGGTCGAGCAAGTCAACCGCCCTCGACGTACGTATGATATTGGATCTGGAGGAGCCCAGATCGGACGGCTAAGATTGTGCCCGATAGAAAGGAGCAGAATTGACAGGGAAATAAGCCGTGATTTAAAAGGATTTGGAATCCAATTTACCACCACGGTGGAGAAAGAACGTGTCCACGACATAACCAAATAAATGAACTGATGAAGCATGCTGGCACCAGTTAGATGGAAACACGTGGCCACTTCCCAAGCGTTCATGCTGACGCCGAATAGGGAAATCCAAGCATAGATGCAGAAGGTGAATCAACGTAGGCAGGAGAGGAACCGAATAGGCATAGGGATCGAATGGTTAAATCCATGAACAGAGATAGTCGAAATGGGGAGATCTCGAGAGGAGCCCAAGCGACCAAGAGAGACAGTGAGCAGTGCACCTCGAGAGGAGGACTGAAAATAGAGAATAGTGAAGCCAAGCAGAGGGATAGAGGGCCGAGCTGACAACGGGCAGCATCGAGCACTAGAGAGCTTAAAGGTTCAAGCCTTCCCATAGAGGAATCTATCTAGACTGAGCATCACATTTGGCTCTTTCCACTGTAGACCAAGGGTCACAGAGCTGGTAGGAAGAACAAGAGTCTGTGTACTCCGAGTGGCTTGGGGAATCCAAGAACCACCCTGCCAAGAAAAATATGCTGTGAAGAGAACTCATATTGAGTCCCTGTATTGTAATTTCTCTCTTGTAAGACACAATAAAACAAGGCCACCACTAAAGCTGGACCAGAGATGTAGCCCTGGAGAATAGGGTGAACTGCTTATTAAAAATTGTTTGTGTCTTTGTGTTGCTTACTGTATTTCTCTGCTGTCTTTCCATTTAAATGTCTGTGTATTGGCAATCTAATCGATTCGTTGTTTCAATAGCAGAGAGCACACACACACACACACCAGCACATGAGTCTGTAATACCTTTTGTTTAATAAATCTTCAACTGAGGTCACTCACAGGGTGATTATCAGATCAATTCTTACAACTGTTACAGACTCGACCTGCCCTACACTCTCAACTACAGGGGCCCGCGCACTCAGTTGCGGACTACTAGGGCTTTACGCACCCATTTGCAGAGCCTTCTCCTACTCTATGACCCAAAGACACACTCTACACCCTTAGAATCAATTTTCTCTTCATGTCTTTTACAACTTAGAGCCTCGCTCTATTTATACAAACCCATGGTCCATGGACCATGGGTAGGTCTCTCCAGCAGACATTACATTACCAAAACTAGGGTGGGCGACCCTATGACTATATTATACTTTCGCACCCACAATTTGTAGAGCTTTTACAAAAGACTTGGTCAAAACTTGGGCCTTAGGCCCCAAAACATGCCTTGGGGGGATTCCATGCCCAACAGGCCCCCACACAAACATCGTGACTCACCCTCGAGTCACTCTGTCGGCACGAAGACCTTGGCATCGAGACCCTCTCACTGTGTCTGAATTGTTCCAAGGTCAGCGGTGCACTGAGCTACTGCCTCTTGGATCTGCTGCATGCGCTATTCTAAAACCCTTGTGTCGGTAGTGCTTCATTGCATCAGTATGTGCATCCCCTGCGTGTGTGCAAGTTTGCCTTCGATTTTTGTTGTGATCGTGAAGGCTCCGCATAAACTTCCGTCGGATATTCCTAAATTTAATGGATATCCGGGTGAAGACCCATCGAATCATGTGATGACCTTTCACCTATGGTGTTCATCAAACACTCTCAATGATGATTCGATTCGGCTTCGCCTCTTTCAGCGCACGTTAACTAGTCTAGCAGCAAAGTGGTATATCGAACTACCTAGAGCTTCGTTTGATAACTTCATTACCCTAGCCACAACCGTATTAACCCATTTTCAGTTACCTATCAGGTACGAAACAGGAACTGAGCTGCTTACCAATTTCAAACAAACAACAACCACTCACATATCCAATCATATTCATGAGTGGCGGCGTCGTCGAAGAATGGTAAAAACATATGTTCCTGATCAGCTATTGGCTGAATGGTTTATTAAGTCACTGTTACCCTCTATTACAGAAGATGTGGCAAAGGGGGGATTCGTCACTGAAGAGAAAGTTATTGCCCGTGCACAATATCTAGACTTGATCTATACTCAGTCTAGCATGCTCTACGATAAAATCCCTAACGCTCCTAGACCAGAATTCTCCGTTCCTCTGCCTCCTAAATCAAACAGAAACTCTCATGCCGACGATGGTGTGATAGGTACGAAAAGCACTAAAACCACAAAGACCACATTGAAAAAGGCCCGCACGGTTTCAAATCAAGATGCAAATGAGGAACTTCTAGCCTCGGAAGTAAATGTCGTGTCAACAGACAAAGGCAAAGAAACTAAGCAGCCAGGAGGCAAGAAGAAAAAACAAGGGAAGAAGAAAAACCAAGGAGACTCATCTCCTAGGAAATCTTCTACGAACCCTTCTGGGAATACAAAACCCAAAAATCCATGCAGTATATGTGACGAAGGTCACTAGATCAAAGAGTGTGCATATAAAGAAGAACTTAGAAAATTCTTCAAAAGTTCAAAAACCTCGGTTGTACTGACAGATCCGTTTCCAAACCCAGGAACAAATCTAGTTGCTAGCGAAAATGCTTCCCTATCCCAAGTGGTAATGTTGTCAGTCTCGAAGCAATTGAATGATGCTCTTATAACAAGAAGGAGTAAAGATTACGTGAATCCATAGACGTTGAACAACAAGGATAATGATCAACCTAGTAGTTCAACAACGACTTCAACAGAAGTCATGCCACCCATCATTATTGAATTAACAATAAAATCGCCAAAGGGAGTAGTACACAAATCGATGTTTAATCCTCGTGCCCGAGCAGCACAACACTATAATATAGTGGAGGATTTAGCTCAATCGCCATCCGCAATGTTGACTCTTGAAGTACTGCAAAATTTCCCCTCCCAAAAGCAGGCTTTATTATCAGCCATAGGTGGGATTGACCCAATGGATTCCAATCTTGTATCTTTTAATCATAAAGGATACGACCCTCAGTTACCATCTCAACTAGCTTTCCTCATTCAAGTGAAAGCCCTCAACAAAACTATTCATAGAACAATTATTGATGAGGGGGCATCAACATGTATCATGTCAATGAGTTTTTGGAAAACTCTGGGGTCTTCATCTTTGTCGTGATCATCAACAACATTAAAAGCATTTGATGGACAAACATACACCCCATATGGGATAGTAAGTAACTTGCAAGTCGAACTGGGGGGAAAAACGGTAGAAATAGATGTTGAAGTCATCGATGAGAATCTTGATGACAACATCCTACTAGGAAGACCCTGGATATATGCCATGGCAGTGGTTGTGTCGACCTACATTAGGAAAATTGCATTTCCTTCCCAAGGAGGAATTACAATCATCGACCAATAAACTTTTCTCCCCAACAGTTCGCAAGTTACGGGAAGCATTCCGATTATCCATGGAAGCCCTAGCATGCTTCATAATATCAAAGTATGCTTACTAAAAGGCCCTACATTAATGGGAACTTTTACCCTACCGCCTCCTATGAATTTGGCGAAAGTGGCTAATGTGGGGACCTGCAATATGATATCTTCCATTCAAAAGGTGTCAGAAAATGATGTTAACATGGATCATTCACAGGTTTTGCCTCTAACCCCGCTGGAAATATTATAGCAATCAATGTTCTCAGCATGGGAGGCAAACCAGCATCAATGCTCGTCATGCATTTGGATGGATAGGTATAAAGAATATGGCACCCCTTCAGATCCTTGGTCACTAGTACACTCCACAAACAAAGGAATCATTCAATCAGTGATGATTGATGGGGCACCATGGGAAGATTACCACCATCATTCCCATCTTCCGACTTGGAAAGAAGATAAGTCCGGCGACCTATACCATCCTTCGGTATTTGAATTTCTCACAAATACTGTAAACACGGTGGATTCCGAGAGAAACCTATCCAATATCAAAGAGACTATTGCCATAAATATCTCGGCCAAAACAGATGTTGTAGAGAACATTCATGTTGGCAAATCTTGTTCTTCTTCCAAACTGGAAATATATAACACTCTCTTTCGCGAATTTAGAGATGTCTTTGCTTGGTCATATGATGAAATGCCAGGTATCGAGTCAAGCATAGTTGAACACGAAATTAAGATGTATCCAGATGTCAAACTGGTATGAAAGTAGCTAAGGCAAGTGCACCCCAAGAAATTCATTGCCATCAAGGCGGAAGTTGAAAAACTCCTCCATGCTGGTTTCATTTACCCCGTTCCTCTAACCGATTGGGTATCGAATATTGTTCCTGTGATGAAAAAACAAGGAACGATTAGAGTGTGTGTCAATTACAGGGATGTAAATCAAGCTTGTCAGAAAGAAAACTACCCTACACCCTTTATTGACTAGATAATTAATGAATGCGCCGGATGCAAAATATTTTCATTTATGGATGGATTTTTTGGGTATAATCAAATAAATATCTTCCCACAGGACCAGTCAAAGACTGCATTCATTTGTCTGTGGGGCACATTTGCATATCGTAAGCTACCCTTTGGTTTGAGGAACGCAGGGGCAACTTTTCAGAGAGCAATGAACTATGTGTTCCATGACATCAAAAACATCGTTCAACCTTATCTCGATGATCTCCCAACTCATTCACGAAAGCGGACCGATCATCCGCGTCATTTGAGAGCAATATTTCTACGTTGCCAACACTACAAGATAAGACTCAATCTGCACAAATATGTGTTTTGTTTTAGTTCTGGTCATTTACTTGGCTTCGTTGTCTCAAAGGATGGGATTCATCTCAACCCTTGTAAGGTTCAGGCAATCATCGATCTGCCTCCACCTTCAAGCCTACTTGAGATTCAGAAACTCCAAGGGAAAGCAAATTTCCTCAAGAGGTTCATTCCAAATTACGCTGAACTAGCTAAAGGTTATACTCGTCTTTTGAAAAAGGATGTACCCTTCGTTTGGGACTAGGTTGCGCAAGCCTCCTTTGATGCTTTGAAGAAATCTCTAATACAAGCGTCATTTATGTATGCTCCTGATTATCAAAAAGACTTTAACTTGTATCTGGCTACAACAGATACGACCATAGCAATGGTTCTAGTTCAAGAAGACAATGGAATTGAACATCCTATATATTATTTAAGCCAAAACTTAAATGATAAAGAAATGAAATACTCCTACATTGAAAAGCTAGCCCTCGCAGCTGTTCAAGCGATACAGAGATTTCGACACTACGTCCTCTTCAGGAAAACTACCATTTTATCATATTACAACCCCATGACTTATATATTGTCGCGACAATTGTTAGGGGGAAAGTATTCAAAATGGATAGCAATTCTACAAGAGTTTGATTTAGAATTCAAAAAATCCAAATCAAAGAAAGCCCTGGTATTCGTGGAGTTACTATGCGATCTCCCATCGTCATCCAACAATGCAACATCCGAATAAGCAATCGTGGATGAAATTTGTTTTCTGATATCTTCAAGCGATTTGTGGTACGGAGATAAAATCGTTTATCTCCAGACACAAACATATAGGTCTAATACCTCACGCTCTAAACAACGACGTATTCGATACCAAGCAAAAGACTACGTGATCGTCGGTGGTACTCTTTATCGTCATGGTATCGACACAGTTCTGCAGAGGTGCCTCACTCTTGAGGAGGCCGAAAAAGTCCTGAATGACTGCCCATTCAAGCGCGTGTGGGGGACATCAATCTGGATATGCTACGGCACAAAAAATTTTACGAGCAGGATACTTCTGGCCAACAATGTTCAAATATTGCATAACCGCAGTTAGAAGTTGTCATGCTTGCCAAATTTTCGATAGCAAAACCAGAAGACCACCCACACCACTACAACTAGTAGTAGTTGTTGGGCCATTCACTAAATGGGGCATAGATTTCATGACATGTAACCCCACCTCGACTGGGGGGCATGGGTACAAAATAGTCGCAGTGGACTATTTTACCAAATTGGCCGAGGCGATGCCTACATTAATCAACAGTGGTGAAATGACTACCTTTTTCTTTTTCAATCATGTAGTCTCCAGATTCGGCATTCCACAGGCCATAGTCACAGATCATGGATCACATTTTCGCAATCACGTGATGGTCGAGTTGGCTACCAAATTAGGACTGTCCCATGACAGCTCTACTCCGTACTATCTGCAAGCTAATGGACAAGTTGAAGCAATCAAAAAAGTCATAAAGCGCATGTTGTAAAGGATGATCGGGGTCCACAAACGAGATTGGAACCTAATCCTGTACTCAGCCTTGTGGGCATACCGGACATCGGTAATAAATGCAACCGGATTCACACATTTTTAATCGGTGTATGGTCTGGAAGCAATCTTACCGGTTCAATGTGAAATCTCGTCCCTCAAACTCGCAGTTGACCATCTCCCTGGAACCTCGGAAGTAGAGGCTCGTTTCTTGGAACTAATCCATTTGGATGAAACCCGTCGTGATGCAGCTTCGGCTAACGAGGCTCATAAGAAATGATTCAAAGCATACTTCGACAAGAATGTAAAACCTCGCATCTTCTTAGAAGGTGACCTGGTTTTACTTTATGACCAGGAATCCGATAAATTGGGAGCAGGGAAATTCAAATCGTTATGGATGGGTCCCTATATTGTTAAACGAGTATTAGCAAAAGGAACCTACAAGTTGATGGACTATGATGGGATTCCACTGGCGCAACCTCGCAACGGGTTGTACCTTAAGCGTTACTATGCTTGATTTCGCATAGTAATCCTCGTGCTTTTGTTACATTTTTGTTTTCGCCAAGAGAATTTAATTTGGTTAAGTAATCCACTTTTTGCATTCGTTGCAGATGTCAAACCTACTCGAATCATTTGTTGGATATGCCGATGGAGCAAGTCGTAGTTCGCGGAACCTGTCTTCTATGGCATGGGCCATTTTCAATCCCAGTGGCGAGTTAGTAAGTTTCAGAGGAGTGTGTATTGGTCGTTCTATGAACAAAATCGCTCAGTACAACACACTCATAGAACTCCTTTCTGATGCCATCGTACATGGCATATGCTGACTTGTCATCAGGCTAGACTCACAACTCGTCATTCTACAACTCACTGGCATCTATGTTGTACGAAATCCAGCTATCTATCGCATGTTCCTAAGGGTCAAAATTTTGGAAATACAGTTCGATTTCATCCAATATCAACATATTTCCAGAAGTTTAAACACATTAATAGACTCGTTGGCAAATTATGTGTTAGATAGACATTTGCGACATTTATAAAAAGAAGTATCACATCAATATATGCGGCAGGATTGTATAACTTAACCAAAATAAAAGCTCCGAAAATCAAAAATATATTCCATAACTGTTTATAGTCTATACATAATGTTCTGTAACCAAGAAAAAATTGGTCAAATGACCCAAAACTCAAAAATTCTAGGGGGCACACTAGCCTAATGATGCTGGTGATAAAAAGTCATCGTTTGTGCAATCATGCGTAAGAGCCTAGTCCATTGACTCCGCACTCTAGTGGTATGTCGCTGCAACCACAAAGGTAGCTCATCGGTCCTCACATCCAGGATACCAAGGGTAAGACCCTCAATCTGGTCCTGTAGTGCCGAAAGAGTCTCGACCACATCAAGGTCGCGAAGTATAGCCCTCCCAACAGCTTCTCCTGCTGGAGCAGCTGCTGGGCCTCTACGACATACTGCTGGTCAAACTGGTCCAACATCTACATGAGCACATGAGTTTTGATTAGTCTTGATCATAAGAATATAATAACATTATAAACAACAATGAACGAAGATATGGTCAGAAGAAATTACCCATGGAACCCCACTGCTCCTCGACCGGCAACGCCAAATCTGGATCACCTTGGAAATCCATACCAGCATATGGGAACCTGGCATAGACCATCTCCTGATAGTAAAAACACTCAAAGAAGGTCTCAGAAAAAGAAATCTAGGGCTGACCAGCGTGCCGAGACATGAGATCGACCCATCTCTGCATCCGTGGTTCGGTCAGTGGAGGTAGGCCAAGTGAAATGTATTATGGCTGCATCAGTGGGATTCTCTCCAAGGTGAAAGCAGTCAAAATAGAGCCATAACCAAAGTTCTTGGATCTGTCACTCTTCACCTTGGTCAATTGTTCCTTCATCATAGAAAGTACTGCATCACACCAATTGAACACCTTCGGTTCAAGGCATTCCAAAGCGTACTGCATATAAGATCTGTTGGCTATGTGAAGAGCAGAACTACTAGCCAGTCTAGCAAAAGTAAATAGAATGGTCCACAAGGTCCGGTCAATGACATCGAAGATCTTGATCTTGACGTCCGCACTCGGCTAAGATCCCTCTCTTCAATGCCGGCGAATGTACTCCCTCACGAACTCACCCCCACGGGCAGAGCCTGATAATGAGAGAGGAGCACCATGCCTCGATAAACCGGTCAGAAAATAGATGTCCCCCACTGTCAAGGGGATTTATTTGCCCTTAATCTAGAATACTTGGTTGATAGGATCCCAGGCATTGAGGAAATACTGCAACAAACTGATTTTTTGCCTCATGCTAGAAATACGGAAAAATTTAACAGGCCACAGTTCTGTAATGCAGCTACTGTGCCCGGATCATGTAAAGCAACAGCGTCCTATTCTTCATGCTCATGTTCTCACCATGTAACAACCATTTTGCTCCAATGAATCTCTGAAAAACAACCAAGGGAAGAGTCAGGATCTTCATTTGGTGAAAACAGGCAAAAAATTCATGAGGAAACTATGCAAAAATTTTCGTCCCTACGTCCATCGCACCCCAGCATGTGCACTAGGAGTGATGCATACTGACTAGTCAATGGAGATATCAGTATGCATCGCACCTTTCGACTAAGGAAGGGTGCGATGATCCTAGGGCGAGTTCTTCAAACCCCAGGGGCTCAACAGGACAAGGAAATAAGCTCAAAATAAAAAATGAAAGGCATGTAATGAAAGAGCACAACTCTAGCTCTTACCTGGTCTAAACGGCATCGATAAATGTCCACAGAATCTCCCAGAATCTGCTGGTAAAAATCAGGGGGGAAAAGCACCTCCAGAGCTCCAACAAACCAAATTCAAATGAAAATGGTAAAATGAGAGGTAAAAATAACTTTTAATTTACTATGCACGTAATTCAAGTAAAATATTAGTGTTTTTAACTCATTTATCAAGCATATGTCTTCATTTCTAACAGGTTTGATGAAGCAAATGAACAGGTAGTACAATCTTTGAAAGAACGAAATGCTAAGGGTAAATAAAAAAACTCAATGACCATCATGGTGAGCAATGTTGTCGCAGAGTTCAAGCTCGTTAAAAAATAAACTCTCCACGAGCAGTTTTAGCACATAGCTCAAGTTCATTAAAAAATAAACATAAGTCATGAGCAAGTGTTTCCCCCAGTGTTTAAGCTCATTAAAAAATGAACCGGTAAATAACCATTGTGAATGCCTTATCGCTAGCTTTTGAGCCTTGGTCATGTTCTTGCCATCACCTCCACTCTATTTTAGCCAATCATTCACCCCCATATGATTGTTTAGCACTTCGAGGAACATCTACAAAAAGTGATTCTGCTAGCCATACTTGTGACATTGCCGTGATTGGAAAATTCCAAATCTTACCTGGAATCAGCTGCTACCCGAAACCATCACTCGTTCCTCGAAAACGAGTCTTCTTTAAGCTCTTTTCACCTGACTCGTAAAATATTAAAATATTGCCCAGCGATTGGCCTCTCCAGCTCATTAAAAGGCATCAGAATTTCTATCCCTCCTCTAGATTTTAATATTTTTGGACCTGAGGGATTATTACACAAAAAGATCGACCGCTTGTCTTGTTCGGCTCGTTAAAACTATCAAAAATTCATCCCTTTCGTATTATTTTATGCTTTTTCAGAATTAAGGGATTATACAATGAAAAAGAATCTTTGGAGTCTTCTTTTCATTTCTTTCAG
>APFE031636939.1:10951-29969 GCA_000404065.3 Pinus taeda
TATAAATTTTTAAGACCCTGACGCTCCCCCACGTTTCCTAAAAAATGGTAGGGAGCTTTTGCATAGGCCGCTCCCCCGCCCCCTCACCCCCTTGTCCCGGAACCTTGGTGGAACATTGTAAAAATTTCACATAAAAGAGAAACTTACATGGTAGAAAAAGTAAATCCATCCATCACATCTGCATGAGAGAAGCTCCAAAATAGAATAGCATTAACCCAAACATTAAAATGCATTAAAGAATCTCCAATTCATCCTTCAATAGCTATAGCGAAATTCCAATAGAAACAATGATCCAATTCCAAGTGATGATGAGTTACAGATGAGGCCTCACTTGTATATATACGAGCCTTTAATAGTTCAATGGGTCTAATTAGCTTAACAAACCCCTAAAAGTGTCTCTAATGTGCAAATTAACTCCCTAATTGGTGACAAGCCCACCAAATAACTCCGTAACATGAAAAATAAGTCTCTCAGGAAGGCCAAAATGATAATACAATAGCTAGGAGGGTTGTTGGAATGCCTAGTGAAGTCTAACATATGCCAAAATGGATGGAAGGCTCCAAAAATAGTGATGAAGGGGGTGGTCGCTTGATCTCCAAGCATATGACTTGTGGTGCCCCACAAGTGGCTCGGGGGGTAGAAAAATATCCTCATGGGTCTCCATGTGGATCGAACAAGCCTGTATCCCATTTGTAAGGGCTGGAACAATGATGCAAGTGTTAGTTTATGTAGCATCAGATGTGTTCTAGCTATAAAATTTGGTGGAGAGGCTAGAATACATGAGATCTCCAAAACCCAGAAATCGTTTTTGGAAGACTTAATTAGATTATTAACCAATTTTTTAATGTTTCCTTAGTCCAAACTTAGGAAAACTGGTTAATTAATCAGAATTAATTAAGTCAAGGTGAGAATTATCTAGAAACTCACACGGATGGATCCAGAAATGATTTGAACCATCGATTAAGATTTAATCTTGGCCGTTGGAGTCCCAACACGAAGATATAAGAAGGGATCAATACGGTGATGGAGAATACACTAGAGTCACTTGGAGAGTTCAATTTTCTAGAGTAGCAACAATTAGTTGCCAGAGAGTTCGAGCTTTAGTGAGGAAGCAAAGGCAGTGAGGGGCAGGAACAGTGAGGCTGGAGGAAAATTTCCAGATCCAGTGAGTGCATTTGCAAAGAGGCAGAAGAGCCATGGTGAGTTTGATGCAGGGACTGCACAGTAGCCTCTAAAGGCAGTTCAATTTGTAGATTCAGGAAGTCATTTCAGTGTTTCGGTGGCAGAAGAATTTTGCAGAGGCCGGGAGAAGCGTTTCTAGAGTCAGTGGCAAACAAAAGAAGCTACTTAGTTTGCGATCTAGACTGTATGAATTAGAGCCTACGCAGAACCCATGTAGAGGGTGACGCAGGGAAATTCATAGAGGGTTTCAGAGGCCAGTCTTTAGTGCCGAATTTGCGTGTGGGCTGAGGAAAATTCCTCACTAGATTTTTGCCAGTGTTTTTTTTTCTGTAGGATTCCCAGATTCAGCATCCAGATTATTGTACTCAGATTTCATTGCTGCTTAATAATAAAAACCCTCAGCTGTTGCACCGATTTTCCCAAGTTGGAGTTTTTTCGGGGACATTTGTCCAAAAATAACAGTGTCATTTTATTGCGTGTGCTAGATTTTCTTAGTTTCCAGCGCTATTATCTCTGCAGTGTTTTATTTGTGAAGGTTGCAGTGTGATTTATTTGATAGTTGTTGCAATAGGATTTCAATTTTGGAATTTTCACACCCTCCCTTTGTCTCCCATGGTGAGACACATCCTCATCTGGGCCCTGGAACAATTGCCAAGTGTGTAGCCAGTTGGGCAAGGTGGTCTAGGTACATCATCATTGTCAAATAAATTGAACATGAGCGAGCATTGAGTGGAGCTGAAGGATCCCAAGATGTGGCTATTTGCTCTCTGCTATAGTGGAGGCCCATGGCCTTCTACGCTCACCCTACAAATGCCAATATAACCCTTTAGAGGGCTTGGACCCATATAGGGAGACCAAACTCCAAGATGAAGACCCACCTGCAATCTTGTATAAGATCCAATGTGTCTCCTCACCTTCTAGTACAACAAATAATCAGTGCAATTGAGTAAATGAGCTTACAAATCATGGAACTAAGTGGACACTTTATAGTGGCATGCCCTTCCATAATGGGCTTTAGAACGTACAAGTGTCTCCAAGTTCAAGAAGGAGGTTAATCACGAACTCTATTAAGTAGTTTCAACCTCTAAGGGAGTGATAGGTCCATGGTACATCCCTTAAGTGGCAAGTGTCATGTGATATAATGATGGAACAGAGTGGGACATCAAGGGAAGGCTCCAAGCCACATGCCACAGTACAAGGGTAGCCATGATGAGGGAAGCCCACACTTGGGCAATTGTAGTACATGAGTTACATTGACCTTTGTTTTTACACCGAGCAATCGTGGTACATAGGTTTGATGCAATTGTAGAGGGATTTGATTAGTGCTATTGAAAACACTTCCCTGTGAAGTAGTGTTAGTGTTGGAGTTAGCTCACTCATTGATTGCTAGACCTTGTCTTGATGCTTATGTGGCTCATTTCCTTTTTATTAGAGACATGTGGCTAATGGTTTTCTACATGGGCACAAACATGGAGTTTGGTTGGTTGCGTGGGAAGATGACTTGCCTTGAAGGAGTGTTGGGCATCTTGGAGGAGGACATTGAGCCCTAGTTTTCATTGGACACTTGGTTGCTTGCATGGGGGCTTGTATTTGATTTGATGATGCTTGGGTTGAAGACTGATCATGTGGTTGTGGTGGACCTCGAGGTACACATGTTTTAGGGGAAATGTTGAAGCATTGGAAGCCTTTGGAAATTCAGCATTGGACATATCTCGTGGAATGTTTAGCCTTGAAGCCTTGCTTGTTGGAGGTGCTTCTCTTGGAGCTTGACATGTGTCACTTAGAGTTGAAGCATTCCATGTGTCTATTTAGTGATTAGATAGGTTGCGTGTTTTCAACTTGATCCACATTGTGATTGTTGGCCTCTCTCACCTTTCATAACTAGATATTACACATTCATGTAATCAAATACTTGAGTTAGAGATGTGAAATTGGGGCAAACTTGTATTCTTGTTCTTCATGTGTATTTTCTCTCTTTGTCTTGAGTGCTAGGGTTCTTGGACAAAATTCAAGGAAAGACTAGGGTAGGGTTTTTTCATAAGTAGACAATGAAGACTAGGATTTGGGAGAAAATCTGGAGGAGCAAAATATTCATTTGATCTTGTTGCTCTTGTGAGAGAAGAGGGCTATGCTTTTGTGGTATTTGCAAACCCTATAGCTACCTGGTTTGCTTGTTGTGGAAAAAGAGTGGAGGAGATGATCTTGTACATTAGTGGGATGCAAGTGTATGTGGCAAGGATGATCTTTGGTGGATCAGTCATGGTGAGGAGTGATTCCTAGCTAGGAGTTGGTGGATAGGGCATAGGGTTTCCGTAGGGAGGGTTTGGAAAGCTTGACTTGTACCGGTGTGTGTTAAGTTGTTGGTATGTTACATGTACTTTTATGTATATATGAAGTGTTCCTGCAGTCCAAATTTTGTGTACTTGCAGATTGAATTTCATCTTATGTTATGCTGATGATTGAGCATTTTCTAGTACTGTTTATGCTCACTGATTTGACAAAACATTGAGCAGAACTTGTTAAATGATTTAACAATCATCTAGAAGCCAAAAGGGAAGATTTAGTTCTGTCATTATCTGTGATAATTTGTCATTTCAGATCTGTAATTTGCTTGGGAAATGTGCCCTAAGGGCTGAAACATCATTGCATTGAAGTACACTTGGATATGGGTTGAACAGAGAAGTATTTGCTGCTGTAAATTAATATTTCAAATTCAGCCCTAAGCTTGAAAGTTCATAAGAATTAGATCTGGGAAACTTCAAGGTTAATGTGAAATTTTTGAATTTGCATTGAGCAACCGATTTCTGAAATTTCCACACAACGGAACTTGCTTGATATATGTATATACTATAACCTAAGTCACCTGACATGGGGATTTGGGATTCGTAGGGTATGGGGATTCGAGTGTTAGATTCAGACATGTTGACCCCCCGGAACAGGACACGTAGGTTTCGTTTTATATATATATATATGTATATTAAAAATTAGATATTTCTTACACAAATTCTCATTAATGATACAAATTCATTGATTTCAAACATAGATCTTCATCTAGATGTTAGTTTTACTGGTTACAAAGTAAGTTAGTAACATTATAGCATGCATAGTACATACAAAATTCAAATATTTGCATAAACCCTCACAAACCTCATAAACCCTCATAAACCTCATAAATCCTCCCCCATAAACCCTCACTTTTTTGGGATTTGAATCCCAAAATCAGGACACGATGTGTCCTAACGGGACATGAACGAGATTCGATGGTGTCTTGTTAGGACACGTGGTGTCCCATTTTAGGATTCGAATTCCCGTCGAATCGTGTCGGATTCGTGGGATTCGGGGACGTGGCCTGTTTTGGACAAATCCGGTTCATAGTGTATAACACATTTATATGTCATTTTTAAGCACAATGATATAATACTATCTCTATTTTCCATCTCTTTGTCTCTTCAAAGTTCAAATATTCTCCATGTTTTGTTAAAATGCATCTTAAGCATGATTCATTTTTGCAACAAGTGAAGAATCTTTAACACTACAATCCTAAACTAGCACAGATTGATTTTTAGCAGGAATGTAAAGGAAGGTTACATTTACAGTAAGGTGAAAACATTTGATTGCAATTTATTGCACATGGTTATTTATGTTAAGAACCAGCTGGCCCATTAACTCTAATATCCAAAATAAATAGGATGAAATATTGGAATCCATGAAGGCTAAAAAGGAATAACTGATAGTGTATGAATGACGATGAGATGAGATGAGATGATATTACATTGACATGTGATGTTATATATACACATTGATAGTCACGGGTTGAATAGACATGACCTTTGAGGTGGAAGTTGACCTATTAATTAATTATATATAATATTATATTAATTATGTTCATTACAGTTTTAATGAAATGTGTATCAGATTTGCACCTCAAGTACAAATGATGCACATTGACACCCTGTTTTATTTGGAATGTTTTCTAATTCTGGGTGATGTTGCAATTTCTGACAGGCAAAGTCTTTTGATATTAACACACACTTTTCACTATTCTTAACTTGGTTAGGTGAATGTGGGAAGCCGTTTTGCAGATGCATGTATGTTTCTAACTATGTTTTCTGGTCTCTGTTTACAGTGAAGGTGGATATTATAACGCGATCATGACTTTTCCACCTAACTACCCAAACAGTCCACCAACAGTCAGGTTTACATCAGAAATGTGGCATCCAAATGGTTCGATTCTCTCCCAAGTTCCATTAGACAGAGTTTAGTTTCACAAACTTGATGATTATGATTCAAACCCCACAATGGCTTCCATTCATCTGAAATAATTGGTCTGGTCAAATGTAACTTCCTGTAATCTTGCTTGATCAGAGTATGCTTTTCAGTTTCTATTCTAATTTTTTAGTATTGCAGTTCTTCTGTCTGTGAGTCTGTTTTTTGGGCTGTCTACCTGTGATATTTTTAGCTATCTCTGGTAACACATTTTGTTGTTTGCAGTTTATCCAGATGGACGTGTTTGCATTTCTATCCTTCACCCACCTGGTGATGATCCAAATGGCTATGAATTGGCAAGTGAGCGGTGGATGCCTGTCCACACGGTAAATACAACTGACTAAAATAGTCTGTTGGCTGTCTTGGTATTTGGTGTTTATGGAGTTATTTTACAACCTTAGACTCATGGATGGATCTTTATTGCAGGTTGAAACCATTCTCTTGAGCATCATATCAATGCTTTCTAGTCCAAATGATGAATCGCCTGCCAACATTGATGCAGCGGTAACAAAAATTACTTGAATATGCTAGTTTTTCATCTTCAATTGTTAATTGACAGTGTTTACTTACACAATATGTATGTGTAAACTTGGAAAACAGTATTTAAGAGACTTTAGACTT
Organism: Pinus taeda; assembly: GCA_000404065.3. Classification (NCBI taxonomy): domain Eukaryota; kingdom Viridiplantae; phylum Streptophyta; class Pinopsida; order Pinales; family Pinaceae; genus Pinus; species Pinus taeda. The sequence goes on from APFE031636939.1 coordinate 17,021, forward strand.
GTTACTTTATCATTTACCAGACAGGATGCATGATATACATTTCTTGATTTATATATGCCAAAATTTTACTGCTCTATTTGTAGGCTTGAGAAACTAAATTTAAGAAGATTTAATAGCTGGCACTTTTCACTAACAGCAAAACAAGTGGAAATGTATCTCGTGGTCTCTTTTCTTGTGTTTGATTCTTCTTTTTGTTCGTTAAAATTAATTTTGTTTTAACAGACTTCTACTCAAAATTTCCCATTTTAGTTACATCACATTGGCATTGTTTCCAGTCTTAACCAAACATTTTTTGGCAGCACATTGGCACCGTTTCCAGTCTTGTCATACATTTTTTGGAAGTTCTTACCCTTTTATCTATGAATAAAACCTATATGTATAGAGCATTCTATACAAATTGGGCTACATAGAGCATGCACCACACAAAAAGAGCTAATACACCTTGCCTAAGAGGTGTTTGACAATTTCATCTTTACCATAATGGGGAATTTTGGTTGAGGCGTAGTTTATTTGTTTCTCAAGAGATAACCTACACAAAATCAAAGACTAAGCAAAGGAGGCTTTCTTGGGATCTAGAAATGGTTTCCATATTAACTTAAACCTATAGAGGCATGACTTTTGTTTAGATATTTTAGCCTCCAAAACTCCATAATTGACATCCAAGACAATCTTACTTCAGCATATATAACCATTAGCTATGCGATATTTCCTAAAGATCTTGGCGCAATTCCATCTCTAGTCTCTCCATTAGGTCACTGGGGCTTGGAGGTCAATCCCTAAGAAAATATTATTAGGGATGAAACTCTTAACATAGCCCAAAATCAACTTCTTAGAATTCAAAAGGTGAAATTTTTCCAAGCCTTCCAATCTCTAGTTTGGGAGTCAAAAAGATCAATAGTTGTAATGTTCCAAACTCAAATAAATAGTGATATGCAAAGCAAAAATGATTTGTAGCACAAAAGTGTTAAACAATCAGCAAATGCTCATAAAAACTCTGGAATTAAGAACCAACTGAGCCATTTTATTTATCAATGGAGCAAGTACAATAGTATGGAGAAATGCACTTGGGCTTGCCTCAATGGCAAGCGTGACAGAACCCTAGGTGATAATACAATGATCTCAAATGTTGGAAATGACTACTCCTCTAATGTTTTGCGCTGCATAGAAAATACATTGTTGCCTGGAAAGGGACTGCAAGAAATTCCTCCTCCGGTGCTCAGAAAATGATGAATTTCAGCCACAAACTCCTTGGCCAAAACCTACGAAAACCCAGAAATGGTTTGGCCCAATTTGGACTTCCCAAAATCGACCCCCAAAGGCACTATTCAATCCCCAACAATTCTACATTGTATGCTGCAAAGATACGGCTTAAAACCCCACCTCTGATGCTTAGAAAATTATGAAACTTTATATTTGGGATCCTTGTCAAAAACCCAGAAAAACCAAGAAAAACCTAGAAAGGATTTTGGCTGGTTTAGACTTTTGAAATTCGATCCCCTTGGAGCCCAACCTCTACTGCACCTGCAAAACTTGGCCTGCTGGAAACTGCTTGTAAATCCTCCCGTAAATGCCCCCAAAATGCTAGGCTGACCCTTGCTATCCAACCCCTGACTTCCTGGGTGAGCTTTTGGCCTAAGACACCTACTCCTAAGCTCCACGAAAAACTACCGAGTGGTCTCTGCACTGCCCCCTAGCCCAGCAATTCGAATGGCTAGAATGCTGGCTCTGTTGGCTGTAAAACTCAACAAAAATGCTGGTCTATTGCTGCTGTCTCAACTGTCTATCTCTCTTTGCATTTTCTTTGGTTTCCTAGAAATACGCACTCCCTGCTCTGCGCTGGTTGGTGGTGCTATGTCACTGTCTCAGAACTCCTGAAATCCTTGTAGAACTGCCTCTCTAGGGCGGGCACGGATGGTCCCCCGAAGTAGAGGTTAAATCTCTTGCTTGAGAGATTTGTGCCTAAACAACCGATTGACTCAGCTAAACAGCAGAGTGAACGATCAAGTGATTTTGTTTGCAGGATGTATGAATGAATCCCAAAATGAGAGTTGCTCCCTCCTTATAACTCCTTGGGCCTCCCTTGCCTCATGTGGGCCCCTCCATCCACCTATTCGATTTTCCCTCCAAGCTATTTGAATGGGCCAATTCGAATTCCCATGTGGGTGGCCCCCACATTCCACTAACAACCAAATTAAGTCGAATTGCCTCCTAAGTCCCTAAGTCGAAAATGATGGGTTCTCTTCCTTAGCCAAAATTGTGCAAAATTGTGTAGCAACATCCAGTTACAAATGTGTTTGAGAAAGGACATGACAATAACTTTCTAAATTCCTTTGTTGTATCACTGCTTGGTTGAGGACCATGTAGTTTTAGCCTAGGTTGCATTGAAACATATACGAGAATGGATACAGATATGAGGCTTGAAACGGATACGACAAATTTTCAAAAAATCTGGATACAATACAATAAGGAAATGACACACACACACAAAATAAGAATTTCATATCACCATTCATCTTTTAGAATCTAGATTCTATATCTAAAAATACATAACCAATTATCGTCACCATCAATTCAGCATAAACATTGTCATCATCATTAATGATTATTATAACATCCATGATTCAACATATCATTAAGTTTCTATTTCAAATTTCAATCATCAACATGACAATGTCATCACCAAAATTAATAATGCATTCTACATAGATGATAGTACAAATTACAAAATGAACTAAGACTTGCATTCTACTATCATTATTCATATGACATATTATGGTATTCAATGTTTATTGTTCAAAAGTTTAAAACACCATCACAAATTACATTTGCATATCATCAAATATGTCTTCATCCACGCCATTAAGAACCACATCCTCCCCAGAAGTGGGAGCATTGCTGCCATGTCCACTTGATACACCTATTGGTGCTTCCTCATCAAATAAATTCATATGAGACCTGACATTCAATGTCATATCCAAGTCAGGCAACTCTGGTTCCACATACCATTGTTTGATGGGTCCAAATTTGTATTCGTCTCTCTTGTGTGACAGAAGGCAAAAGTTCGAATGAACATACACTAGATCCTCAGCCTTTTTGGAGCCCAATCTGTTTCGCTCAGTGTTGTGAACATCTCGATAAAATCTCGATTTTATCTCGAAATCACGATTTTTTGGCCTAGCTAATGTTTGCCAATTTTTACCGATATTTAGATGGTATTTTGGTTTTGCCATTGTTTTTCCGATGTTTACCGATATTTTCTCGATTTTTACAATTTTATTGTTTTCCGGAACCTTGCCGATTTTATCCTGATGCCGATGTTTGCAACATTGGAACTTTCGCTTAATCGAATGGATGAAGCCATATGTACTCCAGTGCCTTTCTGCTGAAGAGGAATTAGCAACTTGTGACAAGATCCTAATGGTCAATTTTTGGATATGTGGAAGTTCCCCACCATAGTAGTTCCACCAATCTATTGGACTTAATCTAGTCTTGTCCCGCATGCAATCAATATCAACACTCCAACCCTCTGATCCCACAAAATGAACAAACTCTGAACGAATCCGAAATCCAATTTGAAGATTTAAACCCTTGTGAGACTTCTGGGTCTTTGTTTGGTGCGGTTCTTTTTGGATCACTTAGCAACTTTGCAGAATAATATTTTGGATTCATTGCATAGACCAAAAGATGTAATGGGGTGGTCATCTTCTTCCACCTTTTGGTCAATATATCTTTTACTTCTCTGTAAAATAATTCATTTGGGTTCTTTTCTTTGGCATTTATAACCACCCTTATCTTCTCTATCTTGGAATCAGTGGTCTCATACACCTCCCCCAAATTAGGCATATCAGTGTCAAACAGACGGAGCAAATCCACAATTGGCTTAGTAAATGCCAAGAGGTACGCCACCCTACCCCACCATTCATCATCAACAACCAACCTTTTCACTGCTTGTGCTCTTTCAGATTGGGATTGCCTCCATTGATTCCAAAGAGGATTGCATACCATTGATTGTAATGCTTCTTTCACTTGCATAAGTCTTGTTTTTTTTTTTAACAACGTGGTGAATCAGTAACCGCCGGACTTAATCTAAGGAGGACCCATGATCAATTCTCGTAGCTGCCACTATAACACCAAGACTACATCCAACAACTTGCAATCTAGATATACTAATTTCTTATGATTTTGGCAAGAGCCGAGACTCACGCTAGGGGGGAATCTACTCCTTAAGCCGCACACCATAGCAGGACAATATACTCAATGTGATTTGAACCTTGACCTTGTGGGTGTCACCCAACAAAACCAACCGTCTCACCACACATCACTGTATACCTCCATAAGCCTTGTTAAGACTGATGTGAGAAGCAAAATGAGTCTCTACAACTTGCAAGTGCCAAATTGCTAATTTTTCAATAAATTAAAAATCATAATTTGATTGAATAACTATTATGATTCATGAATCATTGCATTTGAGAATCCAATTTACATATTTGAATTTAGAATCATAGAAACTAGAATTTATTAAATAAACTTTAAAGCAATGTTGCAGTAATCGTTATCGTGATAATATCGGCAAGGGAAAAAATGGGGAAAAAATCGTAAAAATCGGGAAAAAATCGTAAAATACAAAAATATTCATTTTATTTATTTATTTTTATGTCTAGAGCATCTACAACATAAAATAAACACATTGACACATAAATATGATAAAAGAACTAATATATAAGATGTGTAATATCATTTCTAGTGCTACATCACACATAACAGTAAATCATGTCCTGAATAGTCAGTCCTGACTCCTTAGTCCCAACTCAACCTCAAAATATCAACAAAAAATATAATAATTTATTTCATATCATGAGTCATAATGTCATATACAATGAAATGAACCAAATAACTAATACCACTAATTTCCTCTGCATCTCTTGCGAGAAAATGCAATAGCTTTCCCTCTAGATGTAGATGCCGGTGGAGTTGGCAGTGGACTCTTTTGTGCTCTAGAAGTTAAAGAACTAGGAGCTACATGAAGTATACCATGCCCTCTACTGGTGATAGGGGCAGCCTGGGTAGGTTGTGTCCCCTGCTCCTCATCAAAAAATTGGCCAAAAAACAAAATTCAAGATTTTTTTTCCAAAAATTGCGATTTTTTTGTAATAATTATGATAATTTCAAGTTATCACGATTTTTTGCGAAAAAAATTCACATAATAATCGGGTGATAATATCTCCATTTAAAAAAAAAACACGATTTTTCGATATTATTGTGATTATATCGTGATTTTTGCAACACTGCTTTAAAGTTTAGGTATGTTAAGGAGCTTCAACTTCGCAAGGAGAAGTGAGGGCTCAAAAGATTCTCATAGAATCCATCAAGGATCCCCTCATTCCATATGTATCCAAACTCGACACCTCAAATATGACAAATTGGTAGAAATGTTTTTTGTAAGCACTGCAAGAGAAGTAATCTCTCTAAGGCAAGAACTGTACAAACTAAAGATATCGAAAGAAGGAATAACCTCATACTTTTTGAGGATATCTGAGACAAGGGATCAACTTCAAGATCTGGGAGAAGGAATGTTTGACAGGGAGATGACCACTGCAGTACTAAATGCACTACTAGAGGAATGAGGTAACTTTACTTCAAACATTTATGGGAAAAAAGAAGCTACTCCATTCCAGGATCTATGGTCACTATGCAAGATTGAAGAAACCAGGTTGAAGGATAAAATTGATGTGGGATTTAGTGAGCAAAATCAAGCATATGCTACTATGGCAAAGAGAAGAGGAAAGTCTGGAAAATTTGGTTCTCAAAAAAAGAGAAGGAACATGGCTAAGATTCAATGCTATGGATGTCAAGAATATGGGCATTACAAAAGAAATTGTCCTAAGCTCAAAAAGGACAATATCAAAAGAGGTAGAGAAGAAGCCCATATCACTGAAGAAGTGGAGGAAGCTAAAAAGAAGAAGTTCAAGAAAAAGGAAGTAGGAGATCCCTACCATGATTGAGATAGTCTTCCTCACCTAGTTTTCAAAGTTTTTTGTTGTAAGATTGGCTATCAAGAATCACTAAGGAAAATGATAGGATGCATCATGGCATCACAAAAGCATTAAAAGCAAGAGCTTGTGACATCATCATAAAGAAGCATGAAAGATAGCTAAAGTGTATGGTAATCACCTATGGAAAAATATAGTTCTTGGAAACGTCATTAGAAACATAAGTGGTACTTATGGGAAAATCATCTAGTACAAAGCTCATCATACATCAGTCAAAAGGAAACATTTGCTGGATGAGGATACTCAAGATCCTCTATTGGAATCTTCATCGGAAGGTTCACCAATCAAAAGGAAGCAAGGGTTTCACCAAGAATTCCAACTTATGGAATACCTGGGATGATGGTATGATGACAAAGAGGTGAAGCATATCAAGGGATTGAAGTTCTTTCAATCAAGGAAGCTGTTGAAAGGAAGTATAAGATGACCTAAAGGAAAATGAGGTATGTATGCTTGTATTCGATATTGTAGAGTCATGTCATATGATTGCAGGTATAATGGATAAATGCTCTATCTCGAGAAGCATGATCAAAAGAAAGGGATCTCCTCGTTTGAAAGAATGCAGGAAGACATGAGTCACATATTGTCTAGATGAAATCAACATAATATGTCCTCATATGAAATATGAGGTGGTTGACAGTGATTGGAGGAACTCTGATTAAAAGTTTCTGGGAAGAAAAATGTGTGAAGAAAGAAGGAAAGAGTTCGTGGAAATATGCAACCATGAAGAAGGAAATCAACATTTGAGAACTGAAAGATTTGACTAGGATATCTCCATGAAAGATATGATGACTATGTTGAAGTCTGAAAAAGACAGAGACCCTTGATAGTATATATCTTTTGGAGATGTGTCAATGTGTATGTGGGAGGCTGATGCGAACTAGAAGATGTCATGATGAAAGACCATCAGTAAGGTACTTTTGATTTAATGTTCATTCCTTTATTTTTGAATGATATATGGATAAGCTTATGTAGGGTTGCCAAAGGAAGATCTATAGATATCTTCCACCCATGATGTCCATGTAGTAGGATGAAAGATCCTCAAGGAAACATGGCATGAAGGAAGGCCATATATGAACCGATGGATCACTTTCGGTTATAAGGAATAATGACATGATTGACTCATGGATGAAAGTGATGGATGGTCTGTGCCTACAAAGAAGTCCCAAAACATGAAGACTCCTGAATAAAGAAAATAAGCTCATGATATCATGAGGAGTTCTTCAAACAATTGGTTGTCCCATCCCATCATCTCCACCTAAAGAGCTGTTATAGGTCTCCAATGAAGAGGGAGTCTGGAAACAAGTTTCTAACTTGGTAGAAACTTGAAAGCAAATTCCTAAGCCAAGAGGGAGATTAGGTACATTCCTTCTGTATGAATGAGTACATTCCTTCATTGGAATAGGCATGTCCTCCCTAAGTTGAAAGGGAGAGATAGACATATCGTTCTTGTCTTCACTTGGGAAGACAGAATGGAGGATTGGGTAAACATCTGGCATCCGATAATCTTTGAGGATGAGTTAGGGCATCCAAGATAAGAGTAGTCGTAGAGGAACGATATTCTTTGAGGACTGAGAATCCAAGATAAGAATAGTCCTGGTGGAACACACCCTGAGAACCCGGGTGGGGTATGTTCCGAGAGGGACAGTGATTAGGGTGTCTATACATCATTGGTCTCGCCAACATTGGGCTTATATCTTGTGGAGAGATAGAGCTATTAGTTAAGGCCTTGCTATGTGACAATGCTGGTTGATATGATGTTATACAGATGGGTTACCAATCTAACTCTTATGAGAATTCTTCAAATTGAGAATGTCCAAGTACCTTGTATGGATTATGAATACCTCCCTAGTTAAGAGGTAGTGTTGAAAAGTGTAACTAGGTTCGGGCTTCATAATGACATGTGTAATTGTGATTTTATGTAATTGATGGAAAGAAGAAAATAAAATTATTTTTGTAATGCTTGAATCATGGGTTTCATGATCAAGGAATTTTATTTTAGTTAAGGTTCCCATTGTGATCCTTTAGGTTTTGTCTATTGGGAATCACGATTGTTGTTAGACCAAAACCTGCAGGTATTAGTCAACGATCACATCGCCAGAGATAAGGATCCATGAGAGGCGGTTAGTCCATGTCGCGAAACACATGGGAGCGTTGGTTTATTCAATGTCCAACAATCTCCCCCAATGCGAGCCGGGTGTGTATCAAACTCGTGACCTACTCTTTGATATCACTTGTTCGGAATCACGATTGATGTTAGACCAAAACCCGTAGGTAGTAGTCAACGATCACATCACTAGAGATAAGGATCCAAGAGAGGCGGTTAGTCCATGTCGCGAAACACATGAGAGCGTTGGTTTATCCAATGTCCAACATTGTCATCAAGTCATAAAAGTCTATTGAGTTAATGTCATGTATGGAAGACCCTTCTTGGGCATGTTACATTTGTTTATGAGTCAATGAAAGAGTAAAAAGGTTCCAAGATCAAGCTTAAGCTCCTCCAAGAAGTCGACCTCAAGATGGAATATTAAACCTACACCTAATGGCATGTTGGCCTATGGACAAAAAGAAGTCGGCTTATTTCATGGGCAACCACTATAAATAGACAACTTGACTCTCATTCGGAGAGAAAAGATTTTCGGTCAAGGACAAGTCTGCAATAAGAAGTGCGAGAATCACATGGGAAGGAGCCTCATGACCAACAAAGAGAAATGAAGGAAGAGCGAAGTCTTTGGTGTTACTTTAAATCTGTTTTAGGGTTATTTCTTGTCACACCTGCGAAGAAGAGAGGCATCATCTATTGCAGGAAAGGCCGAGAGTATTACTGTTTGTTGCAAGGAGGGGCTGAGGTTGCTAAGTTCACTCTAGAAGCCAAGTCAAGGAGAAGACATTGCAACGATCAAGCCGAAGTATAGAAGGAAGTATCCCCATTCAAGGGAAGTGGTAACAAAGTGTTGCAACTAGGGTTTCTGGAATAAGGTCGAGAATTGCAGTACTGAAGCAAGGAATCAAAACACTTCAAGATAGTCGAGAAGGAGGAAGAAAGCCTATATTCCGTGTCTCTTCTCTCTTTGTTGTTAATGCATTGGTAGTTGTTTGATGAAGAAGAATACTATAATAATCTAACTAAAGAGAAGATCCTAATCTATTGAAGTAAAAAGAATTCACACGCAGTTAACATTAATAGAGATAACTTAATCTTGATGCCCTAGATTTCTCAACACCCACGCCCTTCTTCACACCTTGCGTTGGCCGAAAAAGGTAAAAAAAATAGTATTTTTGCCTTTCTGTTGGTTGAAACACAGCTTGTAGTGTCTGAAACGCTGCTGGTTGTACCGTACGACGTTTCGAAATTGAAAAACACCATATGGTATGACCAACGACATTTCGACCTCATTTCAAGGCCCTTTCAGCATTTCGGGCCGTCCTTGGTGTTGGGTTTTAGGTTTTTACTGCAACATAGGTTTGAACATTTAGTGAACATAATTGTGCCATTACACCTTGATTTCCTTTTTTGAGTAATTTTGTCATTGCATTAGATGTTCCCAATGATTGTAACCATTGAACCCCTAATACGACATCAACACCATCCATTCGTATTGCAATCATGGGACTGTCCAACAAATACTCCCCCATATTGAGCTTAATACTATGGCACTTCCTTGAACAATTTATTGTGCCTCCATTTGCAATCATTACTTGAAACTCTGGTGTTGGGTATACAGAACAATTGAGAAGTTTTGCTAATTTGTAATTGATGAAGTTATGGGTAGTGCCCAGTTTAATCAACACTTTCCTTTTTCTTTTTTGATTTTTTCCTTGTATCTTGAGTGTTTATGGAGTATTAATTCCAACCAATGTATGGCAAGAGAGTGTTGGAGTAGTCTCTTATAGCTCTACATCTTGTGAAGTTTCCACTTCTTAATTTTCCCTTTACTGTACTTGTTGTCATAGTTAAAACATAGTCTCTTTGTTCTTCTTTCTTCCATTTGTTGAGGAGTCAACCTTGTCGATTTAAGAGAGGGAGCATAATATTTCCTGTAGTTATTAGTGATTGAGTTTTTAGTGGTCATATTTTTACCTTCAACTTCCCTTGCGGGATTGAAAGTATGCTCTAGAGTTTTAGGTTCTGTTGACCCTGCCGCCTACACCTACCTACAAGTCAGTGAGAAAAGCCTTCAACCCCACAAGGTGTGGTTGGTGGCAGGGAATTCAGAGAAGGGGCTGTCACACTAATCCCAACTCTCTCCGTTTGAGCTATCTCCTAGGTTAGCTAAGGGGGGTGGTCCCTAATGAAAAGTTAAGCTAAAAACAAAGATGCGATTTTCTAGGAGAATTGTTAGAGTTAAATAGATTATTTATTTAAGATTTATAAGCAAAACCTGATATGAGCAATAGCCATAAACACATAAGATAAGCATGAAACACATAAACAACCAGTGCCTTCAAAGCATTGCTTTTTAAGAAATGAAAATTTTTATTTTATTTTTTATTAGCTTAGAATGAAGTCAAATGTTTTCAAATTAAAGCCCAAATAACCTTGGACTTGGGTTTCCAAATGGAAAGAGGTTACTTAGCTTATGCTTTAGCTTTCTTCTTCAAGCTTGAATTACCTCCAGGAACACCTGTAGGACAGCAAGCAAAAGAGTTAGCATGCAAAAGAAATAGGGCCTCAAGTGCTAGATAAAACCAATATGCACACAAATGAAAGAAGAAAATATGTGATAATTTTTTAAGATAGAAAATAAGCAAAGGGCTCAAGAAACCCCCTCTTGAGTAGATCTTTTGATGTCTTATGAGATTGTTGGCTTGAACAACTTGTGGGACCTTTGATATCCTTGGAGGTGACTATTCCAACCGAAGAAGTCCTCACACTCCAATAGAGTTGGCAACCTGTCCTTAAATAAAAATGCCTGCAAACCAATTGTTAGTGCAAAAGAGACTTGGCATATAGAGACCAAGTTGAGCTTGTCATTGAACCGACAATGACAAGCTACAACGAGAGCACAAAATATACCAAGCCCAAAGGGAGATTTGAGATCGCTGCAAATCTTTCCTCCTTAGACAATAATGCCTTCAGGCAAATGCACAAAGAAAAACAACTAGATAGCAAATGTAAAATCAAATGAATAATAACATCAAACGACACAGGTATACTTCATCAACCAAAGAATGCACCACAAGAGAAGCCAGTAACCCCAAAGACTTTTATTTATTTATATGAAAGATAAGTACAAAATCCAACAGAGTCTCCGCAAGCCCAACAGCTCGTTCTATGATATCAAAATGAGAGCTCAAGACTCATATAAATAAGAAAATGGGAGATAATCCCAAGGAAAATTCCAATGACAAGTGGCAATCAGGTGGAGATCTCAATGCTTCAACGAATTTCCAAGTGGCTGCTTGACCGCTGTAGGTGGCTGCCTTGACTGCTTGACTGTCCATTTGCTGGAGATAACTGTTGTAAACTGATCCCTAACTCGCTGTGTATGTCTCCCTTGAGAATCAACGTTCATTGGTAAATTGCGTGAATATATTGAGGCTGCCATGTGTGGGTAAGAAGGGGAGACACACTCCCAACGAATATTCAACAATAAACCATGCATATGACACCTCACAAAATGTGCCATAAAACTGATCCTCAAGTGTTGCATAAGCTGCTGTAGAAGATCTGTATATCCACTTCTAACCTCTGTCTGCATTGATTTTGTGTACAGCTGGACGTGTGTAAGTATATACTTCAAGTAAACTCCACATTAATTTGCTCATTAAACTGATCCATATCTACGCTGATTTTTCCCTGCCGGCAGCATACTTATGACAACTGTGTTGACTATTCACTGGCTGATCTGCTATGTAAAATGCGTGTCGCTGCCTGGTCTGATCTGTGTGTGGGCTGCCAACAATTCTGCGTACAAGTGGATGGATGGGTCAAGAAATGGGGAGACACACTCCCATAATATGCTCAATCGAATATTCCAAATAGCGTGTTAATCCTTTGTGACCTGCGTGGAGATATCTCTGTCCAGCGTGGAGGTAGCTTCTTTGGCTGCGTGGTTTTGGCATGTGCATAATTCATTTCTGTTTGAGTTATACGTATTCAAAATAGGAAGAGAAATGGGTCCCCTCCCCATTCATTTACTTTAACTTTACAATTTAATACATACCATTAAATAAAAATGAACTTTAAGCATACATATGAACTCAACGTTGGCCCATTTGACTTGCTTGGCACTTTGACTTTCTGTTGTACCTTATGTGGTGGGCCCCACATTGCTTGCCACATCACCCTTGATTCTCTGTTTAACTTTCCATGTCAAAATTTGATGTATTTTGACTTTGGAAAAATTTATAAATTTTTCCAATTATTCATTTTTTTGAATTTTTTCTTCATTTTTGCTACTGTCACTTGAAAAATCGGCTTTTGAGGGACTCCAAGTCATTTTTTGACCCCCAAAGTGGGTTCTAGGATAATGTTGGGCCTCTGAGGATGAATTTCGAGTAGTCATACGCCCCAGACATTTCCTAAGGCCACTTATTTATGCCATTACATAGAAAATAATTAAAAATCCCGTTTTGCGGGAAATTTTTAACTATTAAAAAATCCTACTTAGACCTAGCCAAATTCCACGAAACTTTTTGTGTGATCTAGTATGGTAATATACATCGACTCTAGACACTAAGATGTGTCAGGGGCTCAATCTTCAAACCGTCACCTCGGCTTTGGGGTAAAAATGAGTGAAAAAATCCAGAGAATTATCCGCCTCTGAAAAAGAAGGGATAATTAACCGGATAAAAAAAAACACTCCAAGGTGTACTCGTTTGCTGATCGAGTCCCACATCCTAGGCCTGTTACAAATTCAAAAAACTCATCATACTAGCATCACTTATTACAATTCCCC
>APFE031636940.1:825-15314 GCA_000404065.3 Pinus taeda
TATGTATATGTGTATGTATACATAGATATATATATATAATATTTTAATATAAAATATAATGTAAATAAAATAATTACGCCATAAGGCATTCCCTTTGAAATCAACTCCTCTCTAAACTTACGTGTACATTTATCATCCCTTGATTTAAGTGTTAGACAATTCCGATAATTTCAACCATTTGATTGATTCTAACATTAGCTACAATTCTAATTCTCGTGACTTAGCTACACAACACAACAGGTCGACCGCCCTTCTCACACATTACTCCTTGCTCAGCACTGCATCACAGGACGACCGCCCTTGCTCACACTGCTTCTTGCTCGGCACTACTCCTAGGTACTGCCTCCCCTAGCTGGTCATGCAAACCCTCATTCTCGTCCTCGACGACCACGAAATGTTGCTCTGCAACTTCTCAAGGCCTTTGTTGTTTCTCTTTCCAGGTGTTGCCTCACCTAGCATCACCCAAATCCTCATTCATGTCCTCTGCGACTATGAAATGTTTCTCTGCAGCTTCTCCAGGGCTTTGTGGTTTCTCTTCACAGTTTTATAGGATTTTGGACTGGAGATTATTCAAAATGGGGGTTTACGTTTGAGAAGCCAGGCACCCAGAGTCGATAAAGGTGTTAGTGGTGGCACAAGCTGAGCCTACACAACTGCATCTAAACATTGTGCAGGGTGTGGAAACTACAGCAAGGGATAGAGGGAATTAGTCAAAACATGTTTTGCATGATTCATCCCACCGTGTTCACCACATAGGTGAACACACTGATGTGGTTTCCCTGTTTAATTCAGGGAAGAAGATGCCCCTTTATTTAAAAGCTCTCACTCCACTTGTTTTGACGCCCTGTTCTGGTCTATTGTTGATGGCTCTATAAAGCTAGACAAATTAAAGTGAAGCAGGTTATTACTTTATTATGGTTATTACTCTATTATCTCTTGCGTTACTAGTTAGTCAAAATGTGTGCATTTAATATTAAATTTTTTCAAACTCTTGAAGATATATAATCATATCACTTACATTTTTTTTAATTACAGAAATCCTCACTGGAATTGTGGGACACGGAGGCATGTTACTTCTTTATTATGTCAAATATTGGCATGTGCATTATTCTGGATTCAAAAGTGCTTAGGCTTTTTACATATTGATGTTCTCAGGTATTGTGAAATTTCAACCAAGTTTCTATGACATGCTGTATAGTTATTGCGATTAACGGTTCTATGCAGAAAACTTCCTTGAAGTGGTTTAGTGTCGTTTCTTGTGGTTTTTAGCTTCTCTTATTTCTTTCTTTTTTCCCTTAGGGATTTTGGATTTAAGTGCATCAGTGTTTCAGAAAGAATTATCAAGTATTTTGAGTTAGAAAATCAAGAAGTTTTCTTTATGTCGAAATACAATTTAGTTTGTTGCTTGAAAGATCAAGCCTCAAGGGACGTTTATGTAATGGAGCCTTGCTTTAATTTATTTTGTAGGCTATTCCAGGTGTGGTGTGCATAAGATTAAGCACAAGGATAATCCTGCAACCATAAGGTTAACTCTATGGTTGCTGAGCAACGTCTAAGTATAGATTTTGCTAAGATCTATAAGCAGTTAACTCTTGAGCTCTATTTTGTGAAGTACAAGAATAATTTTTGGAACCAATACATTTCTAAACAGTTTTTTCTTTTAAATTTTCCAACTAGTTAAATTATTTCTTTCAAATACTAATAAATCTCATTTTATTAACGCGAAATAATTAAATTATTTCTTTAAAATACTAAAAAATCTCATTTTATAAACGCAAAATAATCAACTTGTTAATAAGTTACGTATCCCAGCCCCTGATGCAAAGGATAATTATTTGTCGTACTGTCATAGCTGATTATCCTTCCCAATTTCCCTGTAATACCCCTTATTTCAACTCTCTTTCCTTCCGCACAAAGTTTCATGAAAGGTTCTTTAAAATTAAAAGCTATTGTACCCAAGGATTGTAGCCATTAGACTCCTAGTACAACATCAACACCACCCATTGGAATGGAAAGAATTGGGCTATTCAATAGAGCACTTTTAGGGATATTTTATTGCTCTTTAAAAAATATAAACATCTCCAAGTTTTCATCGTCAAGCCCATTAAAACTTTGCGATGATGGTCAGAGCACTTTTTGTGATATTTTATTGCTCTTTAAAAAAAATAAACATCTTTGAGTTTTCATCATCGCACTCGTTAAAAACATGCAATGATGCTCTAAGCAACTCTTTTTTGATCTTTTTCCAGCTCATAAACTAAAAAAGACCAAAGGAGCATTCTTTTTAGGTGCTTTTTTCTCTCTCTTTAAACTGAAAAAATCCCGAGCTCTGTCTTGCTGCTCGTTAAAAATTGCTAAAGATCACCCGAGCTATGTCTTTCTTCTCATTAAACTTGCTAAATATGACTTGAGCATTCTTTTAGGTACTTTTCTCACTCGTTAAACTGAAAAACCCCAAGTTTTTGTTACTGGGCTCGTTAAAAATTCACAACAAAACACAATTTTTGGTCCATCGCCTCGTGCTCGTAACAAAATGAGGTCGACATCTATTTGAAAAAGGTTTCTTTTTATCCGGGTTCAATAGATTAAAGGACAGAAAAGTAACCGATCCAGGTATACTATTAACCTTTTGTCGCACCCAGCTAACAACTATAACAAAGGGACCACCATGGAGTCACTCTTTATGATCTTTTCAGACTCTCTAAATATGAAAAGACCACGAAGTTGTCTAGTATGTACTCTTTAAATTACACAGACAAGATATAGAGTCGTTCTTTTTACGATACTTTTCATACTCTTAAAACATGAAAAAATCGACGAGTTTGTCTGTCTGGACTCATTAAACTAATCAGATAGGGCAAAGAGTCGTTCTTTTTGTGATTTGTTTCAGACTCTTTAAACATGAAAAGATCGATGAGTTTACCCATCTGGACTCATTAAAAAATCTTACAGGGAAAGTGGACAATACAACTGTATCCTGTATTTGAAAGTGTGGTTTCGCAGCAATCGTTCCTTTGAACATGGCACTCCCTCAGATAAACCTTCGTTTTGATAACCTCTCAATATGAACCCTACAAACTTATGATTTTTAGTCTATATACCCTGATCTAATTGCATCTCTATATCTTAACACTCTGTAGTGTTCATGAATCTAGTGCTATCTGGTTAAAACCATTGTCGTGCCTTCTATTGTTCAAAGCTCCCCATTTGTTTCCTCTATCAACCAATCATACATATCCTTTCATCATGCCCTCTGTTGTTTAGACCTAAATTCTCAAAATATTCCTCAAAAAACAACATCACTCTTGTCTGGTTTCATGTTGACTGATGTACGACACATCATTGCCTACCTTTCGATAGGTTTCTTCCTATCGACTTCAACAATCTATCAAGGAAGATAACCTAGAAACACATTCAGTGCCTTGGTACTTGCAGACATTAGTGGCAGGTTACCTTGTGTTTGATCATGGGTTTTCATTATTGGCTCTTGTTTAAGTGATTCTACGAGTGTTCGATGATAAAGAAATTTTTCACACTCGCTAGTTTGTAGTGTGCATCTTAGAGAACATCACCATTATTGGTGGCCTTCCTCGCATCTGTTAATGGTCTCCATTATTGAGTAGTAATTAGATGATTTCATGCATGTTCGACGTTAACACATCTTCTCACATGTACCAATCTATGTTTTTCAGTGAAGTGGAAATCAAAACCTTGGGTAGAGGCTTGCATCATTCAGCCTTGTTTCCTCTCCCAAGCTACGGATATTGTTCTTTGGAGACAGCTATTTCAGGATCATCTACTATGAAACTAGATCTGCTCTGTGCTTATTGGTGGCTAGCATTGTTATATCTCATAAGAGAAAATTACTCTGACATAGCTCCTGAGCATGGGAATACCCGACTAAGGACATGATTTTAGTAGTTTATATATATGTATGTGTTGTATCAGGTTTTCCTTGCTTCACGAAACCTCTCTCTCTCTACAAAATTTTAATAGAAAATTACAGTTTTAGTAAAGTATTTCGACCATTGTCTTTGCCTCTGATCTCATACTTTAGGGAGCATTTGTTATAGGACAAAATGACCTCCTCATCAACTCAGAGGTGAAAGACAGGATGACTGAAGAAAAGACCACAATTGCAGGCCTTGATTCCACACTAACGCTCTCTACGGAGTGCTAACCTGCTTTATAACGCTTGTTACCGAGCATAGAGGGGTGTTAGTCACCCTACTAACTCAAGTTGTTAGATGAGGGGGAGTGCTAGTGAGCCTAAGGGAAGTTCAGAGGATCAAGCCAATGAATCTGCTCACAAATATCTAGATATTTATCCCTAAATTTGCTCAAGAAAAGCCAGGAAACTCCAAAAATCGAGATATTTGGAGAAATTCCAATCTGAGAATGAAGCCAAATGCGAAAAATCTTGAAAACAGGGTGGGTTCATGGCTTTTTCCCTAATGAACTCTAGGAGGAGCTTAGCAGCCCTAATTCAATTGCTACATAAGCAGCGAGAGGGACATTGTGAAAGGGGTCAAAGCATTCGGAAGGATAGCCCATTAAGCTGTTGTGAAATTGTCATACACTTGAAGAAGTGAGTTTAAAGAGGGAGAGAGAGAGAGGAAGAAGGGGCAAGGGAAGGCTGATACAATGGATGGTTGTAATTACTCTTCCACTATAAATATATAACTGCAGTTATGTTCCCTACTCCACAGTGTCGGTAATGTTGTTCATTGATTTGTTCATTCTGATGCTTGTCAAGATGAGTAGTTGAGTTATATAGTAATATATGTTTATTGTGCATTCTTACATTAGTTTTTAAGAGCGTATGTTGTGATTGGTTTACTTTGTCCTTTGTGCAGGAATTGTCTTGGAGCCGGCCTTGAAGGAGTTCTTCTTGCTGCATAGAGATCTCCAAAAACATCTAGAAGGAACTGAAGGTGATCCTCTTTCCATACCTTGTCAATTTATGTTTTATAGATGAACATGTGCATAACTTGGTAGCTCTTGCAGATAATCTTACAGTCTGTTGAAGGTCCTAGGAAGGCCTTTCAAATGGTGATGATGGAGGTCATGGTGTGGCTGACTCATCAGATGAAGATGAATCATGTATGGGCTGAGATGGAGGAATGGAGGTGGATGGATGAGATGAAGAAGGGATGCTATGAATATTTTGAGTAGATGCATGAGTGAATATGGGATTAGCTATGAAGGTACTCCATGCAATATTGAGTTCCTTGAGATGGCAAAGGATTATGATATTAATGAGGGAATGATGAAATAGGCTCTTCATTTCATCTTTGTACTCCCTCTTTTGGGCAATGTAGGCCCTCTTCTCAACACTCCAAAAAATATAGTAGGGTATATTGAGCATTTTTACCCTAGTGAAATGAATTATGATCTAGTTATGATAAGAATAGACCCTAGAGAATCTACCTTCATAGGAAAAATATTTCATTATAATCTACATCAGTGGGGCATATCTGTCAAGGAGGCGTGAAAAAGGAAAATAGCCCCTTATTTCGTTTCTATACCTTGGTTTCATGTAAGGCTCATAATAAAGCCTCTCCAAATCACCATGTTTGAACCATTTTTCCCCAACATCTGGAATCCTAGCGGTAGCTGATATGATGGTAGTAGACAAAGTGAAAGTTATACCTACTAGAGTGACTTGGTTGTCTTGAAGTTTAGTAATTAAGAGCCTAGTCAACTCAAGATGATGTTGGACTGCTTGTACTTGTTCACAAAATTCATAACAGCCTAGCCATTTGAAGGATGTCACAGTCATAGGGGATGCCAGGAGTTCTCTGAGATATGTGGACTCAAACCTATGTATCTATCCTCCTTTATGTGGCCTCCTTTGTTCCCTGTCTTCTTCTCTATTTGTTTCCTCTTCCTCACTATGTGGTCTATATTCCTCCTTTGCCATGTTGTTTTAGCAGCAAAACCTAGGGAGGTGTAAGCTAGGGGAATGTAGCTTTTAGGGAATAGTAAGTGGGGAAGGGTAAATAGGAAGATGATGGTTGTAGGGGTATATGTATTTGAAGAGGGATATAGGGTAGTGGTATGGTAGTTTAGGGATGGACGAAATCGTTTGCAATAGAGGGGTTCAGGAGCATAAGTAGTGTGGTATCACCTAGGACTTAGGGTTTTGAGGATAAAGGTTTAGGGAGTATCTGGCATATAAATATTTGGGGAAAGGGAAGGAGGGTGAAGGGAAATGTATAAAGGGGAATGAGAGTGCAAGGGTAGTGTTGGGGGGAAATCTAGGGTTTAGATATAGGATTAAACACCATATATTTAATAAACCTATTAAGTACTTAGGAATTAACTTGAGGAGGAGGAAATCACATGCTTTAGTGGCTACTTACTCGATTTGAGGTTGAAAGTTCTTTGGAGGAGCTGAAGAGGTGACTGGAGCATTGTTGGACAAATACACAATGTCAATACAGAGCGTGCAACGCCTTAGCTAAACACGGAGCACCTTAAGGGAATGAGTAGTGCTTTAAGGAAATGCACAGTGCTAGGTAAACATGTAGCGCAAGAAGAGAACGCACAACGCCAGAAGGAAACGCGCAATGCCTGCCCTGTTTCTGTTGAATTCGCCCAGAACTGTGAAAAAACTCTCTTGTGTTTTTCTTAATGAGTGCTAGGAGGCAAATGGAGGTGAGTTTGAAGGCAAGAATTCCTTTATAGGTGAGTGAGTTTGATCTTTTTCTTTTCAAACCCACTTTCTAATGTTTCATTTGAGCCCTTTTTGAGCTCTTTGCTAATTTTCTTTCTGACTTTTACTTTGCAGGTGGATGATGCTGAAGCTTTGGCAATCTTCACTTTTGACTTTTGTTTGGATGATATTTGGCAATGGACTTTGAGTAAACAGCTAAGAATAGTAACTTATTACATATGATAAACATAAAATTAGATAAATAAATAAAAAATATTACATCTCTCTTTTGAAATAAAAATTACAAACTAGAATTAATTTCTTACTTAAAATCCAAATTGGAATTTTAGCAACCATGGTTACATGCTTGTAAACCCTTATCTAACTGAAAAAGCGATTTTATTTGCTTCTCTCTCATACTTTTTTGGGCTTATGTAGTGAAATGGTGTTTTATTGGACCTTGGAAAATAAATCCTACTGACCTAATGGGACCTTGAATGACTGGACTTCAAGTGGACTTGACTGACAGAAAACATGATGATATGAGCTTTTATAGTCAATTTATGCTCAGCATGACACATGAAGGTGGGCCAACAAATTTTGCTTTTTGAGTGGGCATGGGGTTTCAACTTGGGCTACCATTAGTGATTAAATGTTTACATGATGACCTAGGTGGAATGATAAAAAATTCAACATGGGACACTAATATGATATAAAAGAGGAGTTTTGATCACTGATGGCAGTATCCAAATACTGACTCTAACATTCTCGACATAGAGGAAGGACATAAAATGTTATTTTATCAAGAATATTAGAGGGCTATGCCCAAACATTGTGGGAAAGTCGTACAGAAACCCTAAGACTGGAGGGAGATCTTCTAGTGATTAAGTGGTAATATTTCAAAACTCTTATGAACTCACATTTTTACCCTATCAGGTATCTACAGGACTAGTGGATTATGTGGAATTACTTCAATAAAATATGAGGGTTGATTGTATAAGAGTACATGAAATTTAGGAAGATGAAAATAGTTTTGGGTATCTCTCCAAAGAACCCAGACATGCACCTCAAGTACATGAGGGGTTTAAATAGTCGTCTGCAAAAGTAAGAGATGTTCAAACCCATAACAAATATGATGCTTCTTTATAGGAACAATCCCTAGAGAACGTGCACCAAATGAAAGGGAGATAAAGTGGGTCAAAGTAGAAGTATCACCATTAAGCTTTCTAGGAGGAAGAGAAGAAGTAGAAAGGGGGGGAAGAGAAAAAGAAAATATCCATAGCACATCAGCGCAAATATTCACACAACCACTAAAACCATTGTAAAATTGAAGGCCATTTAGAGGAGAAGTGTTGGAAATTGCATCTAGAACTCAACTCAAAGAACCAAAACAATGATGCTAAGAAGAAAAATCTCATGGCCGTAGATTCATGTAATTAGGTGGAAAGAAGCTCATATGTGGATGAGAAAATTGTATATGCGTTAATGCAAAAGGGGATGAATCTAAAGGGGATGAATCTAAGTAACCTTCAAAAATAAGATGAGAAGGAAATGGCCATACTCTTCCATATAAAGACACAAGTCGAGAAGACTAGAATTAATGCTCTATTCAACTCCTGATCATAAGACAATCTCATAGCAATAAATCTAGTTCTGAAATTGGGACTGCAGACTCATGACCATCCTTGCTCATAACCATTAAGATGCGTCAATATGGAAGAAAAGATAAAGGTAAAAATACCTACACAAAATACAATTTAGTATTATTGCTAATTTTATTGATGAAGTAGAATTAGATGTACTTCCACTTGTTGTATGTAGAGTTATGTTTGGAAGTCCCTATATGTACATGTGGGATGCAATGTTTGTGCAAAGAGCCATCGAGTACCACCTCATCGAGGATGGAAAATCCTTCAACATCGACGCTCATAAGGGAAACTCCAAAATTTTGTTTGTAAGTACCAACTAAGCTAAGAAACTAATCAATTCTAGAAAGAAGTATGCTTTACTCTTTTCAACAGAAAAATGGTTTGTAGAAGAGTTAGTGAAAGAAAATTCATCCCTAGAAGGGTCTCTCAAGGGGCAAAAATAACAGCTCGAAGAGTTGCTACATGCATACAAGGGTGTGATCTAGAAGCCTAAGGGGCTACCACCCAAGAGCAAAGTGTAGCATGAGGTCCAATTCTTTCCAGATTCTCTATGAGCAAACATTAGGTTGTACAAGTAATCATTTATAAATACAAATGAGGTAAACAAGGAGTTGTAATAGTTATCAGAATATGGTGTTATTCTACCAAGTACCTCACATGTGGGTCAACCATTACAATTGTGACTACGAAGGGTGTGATTTGGTGGATGTGCATTGTTTACAGGGTTTTAAACTAAATTATGCTCAATAATGGGTACCTCTTTCCTAGGATAGATTATCTGTTGTGCAACAATATAAATACTTCACCAAGATAGATTTAAAATCAGGGTATCATCAAGTTTGAGTCAAATAAGAGGATACATAGAAGACCACCTTCAAAACTAGACAAGGTTTGCATGAGTGGTTAGTTATGATATTTGGCCTATGTGATCCACCCACTACATTCATGAAGTTAATGAATGATATATTGTGCACTTTTATAAGTTCATTTTTTATTTGGGTGGTTTACTAGTATACATTTCTACCTAGGAGGAGCACATCTCACATTTGATGCAGGTGCTAGAGACTTTAAAGAAGCACTAATTGTTGGCACGTCTCAAGAAGTGTGATTTTTCACAATAGCCTTAAATTGGCATTTTTGGGATATGTGATAGGTTGAGGAGAGTTGAAGATAGATCCTTCCAATATGGATGTCATCAGGAAGTGGTCGGTAAGGTTTACTAAATGTTTATGAGGATAGGAGTTCTGTTGAGGCATCATAGTACTTTAAGAAATTCATAGACCCATTTTTAGTAGTATCAACACCACTTCACACCGTACTTTCAAGTGGCAATATTTTCCAATGGGGAAAGGGTCAACGAAGAGACTTTGAGGTGTTAAAGAAGAAGATCAATCAAGAATTGGTTCTAGCATTACCAAACTTACAGTATCCCTTCGAAGTGGAGACATACACATGTGGGCATGCTATGGGAGCAGAGTTGATGCTAATTAATTAAATTGAAAAAAAAATATGAAATTCATACAAATGTAAAATAAGATTAAAAAAAGAACCCACCATACTAATACTAAAAATCTATAATAAAAGAATTAAGCAAATAGATCCAACAACAAAATAAGATACATTATCTCACTCCTTATATGATTAAAGAGGTAGAGTGATAATTCTCCATCAAATTTGTTTTCAAAATATGTAAAACCTTATAATCAAAAAAATTAAAAACAAAACGAAAATAATATTTAAAAAAAAAAAAACAGGGATAGCAAGAAAATTAAATACAGTAAAATGTACGTATACAATAAACCTATTTATACAGTGGCTTTAGTTTCTTGTAGATGTTACAAATGCCTAAATTAACAATACAATAATTAAAAAAGAACATATTTCCAACGTAAATTTACAAATTAAGTTTGACTTCATCTTGAACTTAGTTGCAAATCACATTAAATTTGGGTTGAGTTTAACTTAGAGATGAAATGGAATTTTTTACTAGAATTTAGAGATTCGGTTCATTGAAAATCCATGAGGCACTAGAATTCCACATATTAAGTAACTTAAACTCAAGCTTGTAAAAAATATTACAAAATTTCAATTTAAGTTAATGAGATGCAATACCTGAAAGAATCATTTTTGTTTATTAATTAAAAAATACATTAAATTTAATTTAATATTAAAAATAGATAAAATATAACTTGGAATGGAAAAACTTCTTATTTTCAATTAAAAAAATATAAAACTGACATAGTAACTCCACTGATATTGAAGCTAAATGAATACTTTCAATTACATGTTGAATGCGTTAAGATAGAAATAGAGAAATGTATATATTTCTACTATCACTGCTTCTCCTTGTTATATTAAATGCTGACCACCAAAGGCAGAGGACCAGAAAAGGCCTGCGCGAAGATTACCTAAAGTACTTATTACCGAATATCAAAGATTCCTCCTTAAATTCATATTCAAATTTAAACCTAAACCTTCCAAATTTGCACCCTCATGGATAGATGACATGGGTGTGAAGGGAACTTCTCGAAAAACTTCTCAAGCTTTTTCGTTAAGACAAGAATTTCATGAAAAGCATGTCAGGGTTTTTGTTATAGACGGTGTGGTAACGCTCCTCTAACGGTCGATCAAGCGGTCTTTTTGAGATAGTTGAGGGAGGCAATCTTTAAACGAATATATATATACATATATATTTAAACGAATACCTCGAAGTTCTTTTGTTCACGTCCTCTTCTTCTATCATCTGTATTTGCAGCGAATTCTTTTGTCAATGTTTGTGTGGCTGTGCATCTGTATTTGCAGCGAATTATTTTTTCAATCTTTGTGTGATTGTGACTCTGTCTTGGTTCCTCTATTTCTGTATGTCAATGTTTGTGTGGCTGTGTATCTGTATTTGCTGCGAATTTTTTTTGTCAATGTTTGTGTGGCTATGACTTTGCATTGGTTTCTCTATTTCTGTATGTCAATGTTTATGTTGGCTCCTCTGTTTCTGTGTTGTGTGTCTATACCCTGTAGTTTTTGTTGGAGAACACTTCGTATCATTGAAATTTGAATTGGATCAAGAAAAGCAATATAATGATTGAATAGCCTGGTTGTTTTATCATTTGCAATTGTAAAGAATTTCATTGTATTTGAAGTGGCAGTGCTTCATGTTGTCCATGTCCATGCCTACTTGACTTTGGCTCTATGCCTGTCGTTCCTGTGCGTATTTCTATTTTGTTTATGCCGGTTGTACCTATGGGTCTTTCTATTTTGTCAAGAGGACCAGCGAGAAGGGATGCATGGATGAGAGGAATGGAAGAAGTTGTTGTTCAATGTCATGAATGGAGGTATTTACAGTGAAGAGGAAGGAACGGAACCAGAGAACCGTAACCATGATATTTGTTGTAGCCATGACAAGTATGTTTTATTTATTTATTTTATATTTATGTTTTGGTTTTGGTTGCATAGATTAGGGTAGAATTTTCAATTGTTTTGTCTTTCCCATCAATGGCCATAACCCACCTTATCAATTTGTCATTCCTGCAAACAAACCCTAGAAAGGACCAATGTATTACACAAACACACGTTTATTTATGTGTGACACACTTTCACTATGTGCCACCCTATCAATCAATGCCCATAACCCACCCTATCAATCTGTCATTCCTGCAAACAAACCCTAGAAAGGACCAGTGTATTACACAAACACACGTTTATTTATGTGTGATACACTTTCACTATGTCCCATCCTATCAATCTGTCATTCCTGCAAACAAACCCTAGAAAGGACCAGTGTATTACACAAACACACGTTTATTAATGTGTGATACACTTTCACTATGTCCACTAATGTGCAATTAATCCATCATTATTATGTTTTCTTTCATTTTCTAAATGCTCATAGATACTCTCTCGCACCTCCCAAACCTTCGTAAATAATTATAACAATTGGTTCTGTATTTTGTATTTATTGTTGATCTCTTTGTTGCAGCTCCAATATTAAATTAAATCATTCATGGTAGATATATTAGGTTATTTTCCAAATCTGAGCTTTACATTGCATGTATTAGTTACTTGAAAATGGCAATCTAAGTGTTAATTATGTTGTCTCTCATTTTCTAAATGCTCATAAATACTCTCTAGCATCTCCCAAACCCTGGTAAATAATTATATCAAGTGACTTTGTATTTTGAATTTATTGTTATGGCTACAGCTCCAATATTTTTTAGTGCAGCAACTTCAATATCTTTATTGAATCATTCATCATGGATATATTACGTTATCTTCCAAGTCTGAATCTAAATCTGAATGTACATTGCATGTATTAGTTACTTGAAAATGGGAATCTAGCAATTGAATGAAAAATGATGGAATCAAAGCACGACATCAACCCGTTGTTAATTTTCAAATTCACAAGTTTTGCTCGATAGTGTGACCTTGATGCGATTTCTCTTTCTCTTGCTCTTGTCACCACTCCAGTTATCCAACTTGTCCATGGGCAAATAAATTTGATTTAAAACAATCTAAAAGCATTCTTTCCCTAAGATTACTGTCATATTTACTTCATTTTCTTAGTGTTATGGATAACCTTTAAAGTCCCATCATACATATCCAACATGAGCAGCGTCTTTGGACTAAATTCTAACCCTAGTTAAATTTAAATTCTAATCTTGGGAAATGAGTAGCGTCTTTGGACTAAATTCTAACCCTAGTTAAATTAAATTTAAATTCTAATCTTGGGAAATGATGTTTTATTATCCTCCACATGTATTTAAGTAAAGGTGTAACCTAATGAGGTGGAGGAGTTGCCTCAAAAGTTATGGAAATTCTGGTTATATTTAGAGAAAATCTGGCAAGGATTTTTGTAAATCCAAGTTATAATTGTTAAACTTAAAAATTTTAGGTGTCCCACACGTTTTTGATGGTGTTGAATCCATTTCAACCATTAAAAACACGATTCAAGTGCCATTTCTACAAGATTTTTTGAATCTTTTCCCGAGAGTCCTACCACTTTTAGTCGTCCAAACAATTCCTCCACCTCGTTAGATGACTCTTTTGAATAAAAATAGAATAGAACTGAGTATAAACTATTAATTTTAAAATTTTCTAAGGTTACACCATATTCCTTTATTGGTAGTTGAATATATTTTGTATTTATTTGTCTTCGAGTCATATGAATCTAATCCAAATTTGAGGAATTAACATTATGTTAATAGATGCTAATTTGAAAATGGGACTGTAGTAAATAAATAGAAAGGCAGAAAAAATAAAACCATAAATCGAAATTGAAGAAAGGAAAAAGTGTGTGAACCTTTAAAATATACTTTCGGTTTTAGGAAGCTGAGGGTAAAGCAATTTTAAAATTTTCCGGCATGCCTGTAAGGCAGAGGTATTTATCAAAACGTTTGTTCAACGGATGAGACCAAGGATCCGTTTAAAAAAACTCTATATCTATATATATCGAACCATGCAAATTTGTATTTTTTTTATAATATGATATATTTGTTAAATGGCATGACATTGATATCTACATATAGATATTTTTCTTATGTATATGTTGGTGTATTTTATGTCTTTTTAAATGAAATCAATTTTCGTTTGTTTATGTGATATGATGGTTGTGTTTTTGTTAATTAGATGATATGATTACGTTAAAAGATAATATGATGTTCACATCTTTTACATGTTTAATGTGCGTATGTTTATGTGTGTATTTTTTTTTTTATTGTTTGTTAGATGATATAATGATTGTCTTTCTCAGATAATATGATCATTATTGATTTTTAATTGATAAGAAGCTTTTGTTTGCTACATGATGTGGATTGTATTTGTAAAGTAATATTATAATGATAATAATGATTATGGTTTTGTTTTTTAAATGGCATGCTTTAGACTGTTAGATGATATGATGGTGATAATGAGAGCAAGAGAGATAATAAGGCTGAGCGAAAGAGAGGGGGGGTTTGGGAGCGAGAGGGAGAGTGCGAGAGAAGGAGAGAGAGAAGGGGAGGGATGAGGAGGAGAGAGGAAGAGGGGGGCAAGGGGCGCGGTGAGTGAGAGAGAGGGGCAGGGGGAGATGGGGAGGAGAAGAGGAGGAGGGAGAGGGGGAGAGAGAGATAGAGGCATGGGGAGAGAGTGGGAGAGGGGCAAGAGGGAGAGGGAGTGGGAGGGGGAGAGAGCGAGAGAGGGGGAAAGAAGGG
>APFE031636951.1:7318-19605 GCA_000404065.3 Pinus taeda
AAATCCTTCTAGAAAACTCTAGAATCAACCCAAGATGAGTTTTTTAAGATAAAAATTGTGCCTTTTGACTTTTACAGGGGTACGCACCCTCCCCTTTACATACAGAGCGTATAAGTACGTAGATATTTTGAACAAAAGGTGCGGGCCCGCAGGAAAAGCTAAGAGAAAGTGTGGAACCAGAGTTATATTACTTTTTGATGTCTTTCTCTCTTTTCTCAAGCTTGTTTTGAAGAGCTGAGGTTTAAGACTTGCTTAGGAAGATGGTATAGGTGATGATAGGCCTACACCGACTGCAAATAATCAAGGTGAAGATATTTTTGTGTAACAGTACTGGTCAGTAATAACTAGGGAAAATGGGAAAAAGAGGAGAACACTTTATGGTAGCAATTCGCTCTTGAACATGACACTTTCACTTCATCTCCGTGACCATTTGGGTTGGGTTATCTTCTTGACAGTTATCACACCGTCCATCACTTTTTTTTGGGGGGTCAATGCTGCCAATTCATTCAGACTATTTGGGTTGGGTTATCTGCTTTATGGTTATCATACCTATGGTCTATCACACCATCCATTACCTTGGTTTTGGGTCAATGTTGCCAATTCATTCAATGTCGTTGATATGTTCAAGAGAAGTCATTCAGTTCAAACTCCATCCTTTGCAATACCATAAACCTTCATTTTCATGATTGCCATTCTTGAACATTCTTTCGTCAGTCGATTTTTCATCTCCAAAATCATTTACCTCGTTTCATGTCGTTGATGTGGGATACATCAAGGCCCTCTTGCAATGAGTCACTTCTTGTCGACATCGACACATTATCCCAGAAGTTGATTTAGAAACACCCCTTCAGTACCTTGAGGCTTGCAGACATCAATGGTAGTTTTCTCGCTTCTGGCAATAGGTTGACATCATTGGCCTTCAACCGAAAGACTTTGTATGGTGTTCGACATCAAATCATTTATTCACACCATGTGAAATGTACAATAGTACCTTGACAGTCATTATCATTATCGGTGAATCCTCTTGCGTATGTTAATGGCTTACATCATTGGCTGGTAATCAAATGATGTCTTCCCATGTTCTACTTCGGATCATCTATTCACATGGTTAGACTTATAATTGAGTGAAAGATTGAACGGAATTGAAGACCTTGGATCTAGTTTCATCCATCCGAGCTACGATATTTTCAAGAGTACTAAATCAAATGTACAATGTCCTTACATTCATGGTCATCCATTCATGGGTCTATATCCATAGATGACTATATTTGTACATGTAATGAAAGTTTATAAGTTGAGCATGGGTATGCCTTCCCTTAGCAAGTTCATGAGAAAAAATCAAATTATCATGATATATGTATTGTAATTGATGCAAGTCACCTTCCACTTCGAAACCTCCTCTCCACATGATAAAGCATTTCACTCGACATATGTATTTACGACTTCATGCTTTAGGGGGAAACTGTTACAGATCCATTTGGGCACATCAAACCCAACCTACAGATCAGTACTATTAAGGCCCCTCAAACCCTAATTCAGTTGTTACATGCCCTAAAGAAGTCAACCATCAGAATGCCTAACTTCCCAAGAATTTCCAAGTCTGAAATCATCCAAAAACTACCTATGAGAAGATCAGTGCAGGTAGGCCTTCATCAGGGTGCGCTGCAGTGTAGTCTCGTACACTGCTAAGGTGCTATGCAGTGCACTTGAGCCCTCTTTTCCCTGTGTTGGGTGAATTTGAGCGAAATTGTATTGGGGTTTGGGAATATTCTTATCCATTGGATGCATCTAGAAGTTTCCCAAGTTTATCTACTCCTTTGAGCTCGAATTTGGATGAGTTAGGGAGGTAAGGAACATCAATCCCTTTATCCCTTCCTCCATGGAACTAAATTCTAAGTTTAGGAGGGCATTCATTATCACCATTTATGGCATAACTTCCTTCATTCACCTATAAAAAGATCACTCATCTAAGTGATCAGGGGTTGGCTTAGCTAGAAATTATCTATGGCTCCTATACTAGGGATAATGACCCTCTTATATCCTCTAGTACAAAATACAAACTAGGGCTTGGTGTCAGTCCATCGACAACCAATCTGCCCTCAACAAGATACTCTGACCATTTGGTTGTAGCACGCTCTCTAAGCTCCTCTCAGTCATATCCTATACTTTCCTGGTCCTTTGGCTCATGATCTGCAACTCCCACCTCTATCAATGCTCCAAGTCCATATGGCCATTGAATCTCGACTGTCCAATCTGCTGACTAGGTGATCTCACATCCATCAATGCATAAACACATTGAGACTCCTGTTGAGTTGTTCACATATCCACTTGTAAACAACTCTTAATCTGCCCACTGCAGCTCCCATGAAAAATTTTAGGGGCTAATATTCGCCCAGTGGGCTAATTTTCCATTATTTTTCCACAAAAAGATTCGCCAATTTCCATTTTTATAAAAGATGATTCGCCCAAATTTTAAATATAAAATTATTTTACCTTAAAAATCGCCAACGTTATATAGAGACTATATATAAAATGATTATAAATTTGAATAATTTTACAATATATATCAATAAACATTTTATAGTTTTCATATTAGGGATTAGTGAGATTCGCCAATGTTTTAAAGTTCAAGAAAATTTTCCATCCTTAAAATTTTCCCTGGCAGCTCCTCAGCTATTCAGGGACTTCAACCCACTATGGTCTTCCTTTGCTACTCTGATGAAGACCAACATAGGGCACAAAGGACTTCCAACTAGCACTGCAAGATGTCCATGTCACACAATGAACATGGGCTAGGGGGGTTTCCCATTTTATGTTGTAGATGTCCTTCTCCACACACAAGTCACAGGCTCGACAAACTACTCCTGGTTGATCAGACCCTTGAGCTTATCAAATCCCTCCCTTGACCACCTTTTTCCATCAAGGTGTTGCTCACCGGGCTCCAACTTGGACACTATCACACTGTCCTCAAACATACCATAAGTTCCCAATCTCTTCTACGGTTGGTCTTCTCTCACGCTTCCCTCCAACAATCCACAAGAGACCAAGTCCAAGCTATATATTTTGCTCCTAGTTAGGGCATCCCCACACTTAGGAGACCCTTACACATGGCTGCCCACAAAATTCACCAATCTTCCCTTTTCTCTGCAATATAAGAGCTATTTCAAAAATCTAGGCACATGAATATGTCCTCACCTAGGACACCATCAATCCATAGATCATCAGGTGAACATCTACAACACTCCTTGTTGTTGTCGTCTTACCTTCCAATCTGATGTGCTTACTATTACCTTGGATGCTTGGTAGGCTTCCCAATAGTCCACGTGGGTACCTCCAAACAACTCCTAATGTTTCTTCACGTTGCCCATCATTTGATCCAACACATGGATTGCCAAGTGTTCCCACTTTCTGTTGTACAAGGTCCTTTATGACAACATGTCTAGGGCACCTTGTCACCTTAACAACTCACAAAGATGATAAGCACATCTGTCCAACCTAGGAATGATCATCTAACATCAAATTCAACACTAACTCATCAACATACCTCTGACTATGCGTGTTGTTGTAGTTCCTCACTGGTTAGGGCACCCACAAAATTTTGTCACAGCCCTAAAACACTCCAACGAGCACCTAGAAGACTGCAGCTTCCTCTCCACAAGAACCTCCTCTCTTTGCTTCTATATATGGCACATTGTTTCAGCTTGTTAAGGACAATAGTCCTCACAAAAATCTTTTATAGGATTGTGACCAAATAAGAAAACACAAAACAAGATTGTGACATCATAGGGAAGACAGTCCTAAAAAATCCACACATAGGTATCAGATTCTCCTCAAGGTATGTGGCCTCCCTTCCAACTCAACTCGGACCCAAAATAGAGATAAACAAAACCAAAAATCATGCTCGAAATTGCCTCAGGTATGCGGCCTACTTCCTGTAGCTTTTCAGCCTCATCACAGGTGCATGTATGCCCAAAATATAGACTTATATCTCACCTTCGTCCTCCTCCTTGAGTTTGGCCTATTTCAGAGAGAATTCTATGAAATGATGCAAACTTGGATGCCTCAAAAGAATCCAATTCACCCTCTATTTATAGCAAATAATAGGGTTAACGAATTCTTGAAGAGACCCATCTATTGGATGAATTTTACATCAATCCTACATGAATTGAAAACCAATAATTACTAGTCAACTTCAAAAACTCATTTCTCTCTAATGACAACTCGAAATCGGATGATTCTCATTGTGTTGGAATCACCTCGCCGAGCACTATCATCCTCATCCATCACATGTCGATTTATCATCATGGTTTTGGCCCAAATCACGATGGGTTCAAAACCTCACACTTGGGTTCCAAGCCCACAAGCTGCCCTTGTGGTGCTTTTCCCTCCAAACCCTAAACCCTAGGGCTTGGAGTACCTCACAAGCTACACAAATCAACATATATGTAAAATAATTTCTTCTCAGCACACTTATGACCTTTAATGTATTTACTATCACAACTATAACAAATCCCTTTTACTATTTTTTCTTCCAATTGTTATGGTGTCAACCTTGTAGGTTGTGGAAGGCTAGGAGCAACAACACTTCCATCTTTATAGTTATGAGTGGTAGACTTCCTTGTTGCCATAATTTTTCTTTCCACTTTTCTTGCCACCCCGAATGCCTTCTCCATTGAATCAGGTTCCCAAAGGCAGACCTCATGTTGGATGTTTTCCTTTAAAGCACCTATGAAGACATCAATCCTATGCTCCTCTAGAATATTATTTACCCTGATATTCAATTTTTGGAAGTCCTCAATGTGCTCCACCATTGAACCCTTCTGTTTGAGATTTATCAATTGGCTAAAGAAGGTGTTGCTCTTTGTATCCTCATAATGTGCTATCGTTTCCTCCATAAAATTGACTAAGTGAAAATATGTTTATGAGAACAAAACCATCGATACCATACAAAATAATTGGATTCTAAATATAAAGATGCAATTCATACCTTTTGTGTGTGTTGCACATTATGGAGATCAAAATTTTGCTCCATCTATAGTATCCATGTTACCAGATCCTTGCCATCAAACTTCCTCATATCAATCTTTGGAATATGGTGGGTCTTCAATCTAAATTTAAAGTCTTTGAAATCATGATTAACATTCATTTTGTTCTCATCATGAGTTTCATCTAATTCGTTTTTTCCATCAGGAAGCATTTCTTGTAGCAACTTTTTCAAACTTTCCTTTAAACCTTCCATGTCTGCTTTTAAAACATTCTTCAAATCTTCCATGTTGCCTTTAATTTTCGCTTCTATGCCATATTTCAAAACTTCCATGTACTCTTTTAAACCATTCTTCAAACCATCCATCTTAGCTTCCATTTCATTTTTGGTTACTCTTTGCATGAGCGAAATTTGTTGCACTTGGTCTCGTAATTCTGATATATCATGTTGCATTTCTTCCTCTTCTTCATGTGTCGTAGAAGAGATTTCTAGTTGCTTACTAGGTGTGTCCATTTTTTTTTCAAGGCATTTTTAAATAAACAAATGATATCTATGCTTCACTATGCCCTTTGAATCACTTCAAACTGATTTTTCAAACAAAAGTTATGCAGAATTTAAACAAAATACACACTTTTTTCTTTCTTTTTAGGAGCTAGATATTGCAACTATTGTATCTCTATAATTGCAAATATTCAAGATCTGAAATTCTGTCTTGTATTATCCCTATGAGTATTCTTTCCAACCCAACAATTCAGATCAATATTGGATTCTTCAAGAAAGAGTTATGCCCAATCTACCGAGATGGCCCGATTATAGACTAGTTCACTAGAGCAAACCTGTACGGAGTGCCATGTGTCACTGTTTCAACCTTCAACCTTGAAAATGATACACAAAAAAATAAAGTCCATCCTCTTTCTGTAACATTTTACAAAATTCAAATCCAATTCTCAGAGAGAAAGTTATGAAAAATGTTCCTAGGTTACCTGTTTGAGATGGAATTCTGGACCTTGAAAAAACCTTATTTTCCTCGTATCATATGTCCGACAATATAATGAGACACAATCTAAAATTTGTACATGAAGTTCACCACAATTTCAGATTCAAGTGGTTGTAATTTAAGCTTATAAATCTTTGTAGAAAAAAATTATAGCGTAAATTCCACGATGACCTGTTTGAAGCAGCGAAACCTAGAATCCAAAGCTCTGATACCAAACGTTATGCAACTAACTAACAAGTAGATAGATAAATGACTTAAAAATTATCCTCTTCAAGGGGAAAACATCCTTTACATTACATAAATGAACAATTCTTGGATGATACAAATGACAAGACCTCCTTCGTATATATAAGTGTTTAAGGGGTCACAATATAGTAATGTAAGGGCACAACAATAGCAATAATGTGCTTCTATGGGGCACAACAATAACAATATGGGGGCTACATGGGCACAACAATAACAGTAAGGGGGATAAAATAACAATAACAATAAGGGGGATACACTAGTATTATAGGGGCCTAACATAATTGACCAAATTGGGGGATTGATATTAAAATAAAACTTTTTCATATATAATAATTTATGACTTCTAGGCACCACCCATGCTTTGCCAAGATATATACCCAACAGGATAGATTGGGAAATTGCATATAACACTACTGGTACTAGAATCACTAAATATTAACAATCAGGATCTAAAATAATTTGCCTACATTTCCTATTTTGAGTATGAGTCTTTTCCTTAGGTAATGTCAATCATGAAAAATAAGAGGTTACAACATTAGAAGGCATCAAATTATCTTGCATAACCCTTGAAAAACATAATCCATTAAATATTGTATCAAATCATTGTGACTCCTTGGTAGGATATAAAAAAATAGTAATGAAGATATGCCTTTTGATGATGTTTTTAGAAGGGTCAAATCCTATGGTGAAGTTTTGTAAAGAATCCAAGGCATTCCAGAGGATCATATAAATGATTGTAATGTTTTCCAAAGTAGAAGAAAGATCTCCTCATGAGCACACTTCATGACATATTTCAATTCACACGATCAAGAACAAACATGTAGTTCAATTTCTACTCCACCATTACCAATTGATACACAATCCAAGAGCATTCATGCAGAGGACAGTAAAACATATCAACCTCTAGTTGATAAAACTTTGGTGGAAGAATTAATGGTTGAGAAACTTATTAGGGAAAGAGTAAAGTCACAAGATGGAATACTTATTGAAAAGAAAATACAAGGTGCATGAGCTTTATTCAAAATGGTTCAAATTGAAAAGGCCCAAATTACATAAGGTTAAGAAAAGGTGCAAACCTCTACTCTGCCTATTTAAGAGGAGCAGGGATAAAAGACTTGATCAAGTCAACCTCAAACAAAATATTTACATAAGAAAATCCTATCCAAGAGATTAATACTTCTCTTTCAAAGGAAATTCAAATTGATAAATTTGATGAATAAACTAGCCTTGTCACAACCGTCATATAAAGGCTCATATTCTTCTTTTCCTAGGATTACATCCCTTAACATCATTTATGCTTATTCATTAGAACCTATCGAGGAAGAAGATATGCTTCCCAATAATTAATTCTTCAACAGTAATGGAAAATCCATTATAAAGCGAAGGCCCAAAAGGAGAAACTAAACACACGGATAATCACACTATGCAATATATGGTAATATGGGATGCTTCCAAATACAAAGACAAGGAGTTTGTTAATAAGTAGCAAATTCAATGGGTGCCTTTGTCATAACAAATAAATGGTCTATCAAAAATTAAGGCAGATAATAAGGAAATAACTTGACAAGATTATTGAACTTGAATCCAAGTTGGAAAACCAACAATCTCATTTTGAGGGAGAATTCCAACAATGAATTGTTGCTTTACTACAACAACATCAAACGGACCTTGAAGCCTTAAAGAATGAGTTAAAACTTGAAATCCAAAATGTTCAATAGTCATCTATAAGCTCTGTAGCTAAAAAAGATTTCCAAATTGCTAATTTCGAGCTACAAGTAAAGGAGTGGTAGAAGATCAATGTTGATATCAATCATTTAAAAGAGAAGGCCTTGGATGTGAATGAGCAGCTAAATCCGACTCAAGAAGAGTTTTATAAGAATTTGAATTTTATTAACATTCAAAAAAAATTGTTGAATAAATTTTCTCAAAAAATCACCGAAAAAGAATTGAGCATGCACAAGTGCAAACTAACTTCAATGATTGCTATCATGACAATCTATACAAAATATAGTTCCAACTTACCTTTATAAAATCTCAAAGAGTGATATAATAAAAGCCAAGATTGCATTGGATAGTTCAAAAAATAATCTCACACACTCTTAGAATCTGGTGAAGGATCATAGAAAGGCAACACTACACTAATTAATGGAGCTAGAGATTTGATCATTGAATTTGATATGCCTAGTGCCCAGTTCATGGGTGAAAACACTAAAATAGATTCATGTATTGAAAATGTATATAAGCAGAGAAAATATGTTGAATATCTAACCAAGGAATTGAATAGAGTTGAGATGAAATTGGTTAATCAGTGGTTTGCTCACCCACGAGGTTGCATGAAAAATGCCTCCTCGAAGTTGCATAGTGAATTGCTAACCATGGAAGGAAAAATTTACGATTGTAAAATTAATATTGAGATATAGCATCCATATTTTATTTTCGAATCATGAACATACATTCTCAATGGAAAGATTACGTGGAAGGATCAGAGAAAATCAAATTTCCCAAGCTAGAATAAATCCCACAAAATTCGTAACAAATTGTTTGTGCATTTTGTTATGTTTAATTTTTATTTAAGAAAATCTCTTGAAGTTGTAAAGGGTTCACATTTTTTCTAGAAAAACTTGTGCACAAACACTCTTTTTTAATAATTAAGAGCTAACGACGTTGTTGATCATCTATGTCACGAATGTGTTGGTTGGTATTGTTATTTACTCAAATCGTTTAGCATGGTTGATGAATATCACAATTATTTACTTTATCAATTAGTCTTATGATTCATGATTGGATTTGTTATTGCATTGTCGTTAAATATTTGATGTATTCATAATTTTTTCATTGGTTGATTTACTAAATAGCTTTGAATATTGTAGTATAATATTTATTCATTTAATTATTTTCATGAATGATGGGTTATTCAACTGTTTTTATAAATAATGTTTAGATTAGATAAACTATTTCTCTTTCTGAACAATCATTTCTTTCTTATTCATACCTTGATAAACCACATTCTTGAGATATGTTAGAATTAGATCAACTTAATAAATTTTATTTATGCAATTAGAATAGAATTAGTTTTAGATTTAATAAAATTTTCATTAAGTCTCTAATTAAGGAGTGAAACACCTTTAGTCTCAACCGAGCCCACAAATCAGTGAAGATCACCATCCTCAATGAGTATAGGTTTGATTTGGGACCTTGATCAAGCGATTTCTCCCATTGATGACTTGAACAACTCCCAAGCATCAACAATTTTGGTGTTAAAAGGAGGGGCAATGATAATAAATAACTCAAAGAGCATCACACACAACTAGAACCCATTCATCAAGGTCACCATCATCCTCAACTCCTCTCATAGAGTCTACCTTTGATGCTCCTCATAAGAATATTACTTCAGAATTAGAGACTAAACTATCTAAGTATTTTGATGGTATAAAATCTATAGAAATATCTCAAATTACATATCGAGAAACTACATAACCATTATTATCCAAGAAGTCTCGTAAAAGACCACAAAATCCTATCCCTCACAATTAGATCTACCTCTTGAAGTCATAACAAATTCTTGAAGACAAAAAAGAATTCAAAGCTTCTCAACTATATGAATCAACTTTTCCTCCTCTGTCAGAATAGTCTTGACAAGAGAACAAAGAAGGAAACTAGGCCAAGAACCAATTGAGTATATTGTAAAACCCAAAGGGAAAATACTTTAAACTCAAGCTACTCCTAGTACTTTTTACAAGGTTATTCATAATTCCCTATTTTCCAAAAAAGAGAAAGAAGTTCTGAATTTAGATCTCGAGATATTAGCTCCTATTTAATATACACCTCCAGAAAATCCTCTTTATCGGCCTATGTCTTCTAGTTCTACAAATTCTTCTTCACAAGGAACTCCTTGACAATCACTAACTCCAGTCATGCCTGGTCAACCAAGGATACCTTGGTTAAACGTTGGAGTAGTCTAGATCCTTGATGATCAACGTGATCTTTCTAAACATCTCGAGAAGATATTACTTAACTTTGACCTTGATAACAAAGAATCTCTCGAAGACCATACTAGAAAATTCATGTTAGCAAACCAAAACAAATTAAGGTAGAACATGAGGATGTAGTTTGTCATATTTTTTCATTATACTAACTTTGAAGGAAAAGTTTCTAGTTGGTATTTTGGTTTGTCATCTGGATCAATAAATAACTAGGATATCTTTGAAAAAATATTTATTAAAAAATTT
Source organism: Pinus taeda (assembly GCA_000404065.3). Taxonomy (NCBI): domain Eukaryota; kingdom Viridiplantae; phylum Streptophyta; class Pinopsida; order Pinales; family Pinaceae; genus Pinus; species Pinus taeda. Next base: position 17,775 of record APFE031636951.1, read on the forward strand.
GGTGATGACAACTCACCAGTTACATTAGTTATGGAACTTCCAAGAATGAAAATGAATTCCAAAGAGAAAATTGAAGACTTTAATAAGATATTTATAACTGTGTTAAACAAAATCCTAGTAGAGTCAAGACCAATAGTTAATGAGAAAATTGAATTCTATACGACTTCTTTACCTTCTTTTATTGCAATCTTTGTTAATAGAGCAGGCAAGAACAATTTCGCTGAGACCATGAAAGAAACCTTAGAAGTAGAAAAGGAAATGATGAGTATTGCTAAAAAATCTATAACAAAATAAAAGAGATCACTACCATTAGCTAAAAAAGTTATTTTCAAAGAGGGAAAGAAGGATAACAAAGCCTTAGATATGGAAAATATGCATAAACTTGTTAAGAATTTAGCAAATGATATCATTGATATAATAAAGAACATTGCAGAGGAATTGACATCTAAGAGACCTTTGAGGCCATTCATAAAAGGAAATACTCATCTTCCCAGTAATCAAATAGCCTCTACATATGATTATGAGTATGAAGAATATGATCAAGAAAATGCAAATGAAGATATTGATCAACAAAATTTTGACATAAATATACCTTGGGATGTTGCAAATGGTATAATCGATGATGAAGAAAAATAACAACCACATGAAGAAGCCAATACCTCTACTCCATCCCCTGCAATTATTCCCATGAAAAATGCAACTCAAGATAAATCAAATCAAAGAACTATGATTATATCATATTAGTTTGACCATGACATGGTAGAGGGCATGAAGAATACAAGGGAATATATTTTCTCTTTTGAATTAACAAAATTGAAACAATAGAAAAATAATCTACTTAAAGCCTTAAATAGTCATAATACTGAAAAAATAAACTACAATGGCTTCAAGTAAAGATAAATGAAAGGCTGCTCAAACTTCATCTCCTGATAAAAACAAGCAAGTAAATGTTAATGTTACGCTGGTAGGAGACAAGTAAAATTCTCATACTCTTCTCGTTTTATTGACTTTTGAAAATTTTAATAAGAATGTACGTAATTGTTTAGTTGACTTAGGAGCCTATTCAAATATTATGCCTTATTCGATTTGTAAAATAATTAATGGAGAACCTCACAAGTCCACCACTTAAATTGTACAACTTAATATGTCAAAGGTTAAGGTGTTGGGAGAACTGAAAAATGTACTTATAAGGCTAGCCTTTAACCCGAATGTTTATCAAATAATTGATATAGTAATTGCTAATATTCTTGAATCATGTAGTTTACTATTATGTAGAGACAAGGCATAAAGACTCAATGACTATTTTGCTAAAGATTGTTCTCACTTGTGGTAATCATATAATGGCAAACCAAGCCAAATTAAGGTAGAATGTGTAGAATGTGAAAAACATATGAAACATGCTGCGATTGAAATAAACAATGAAAATGAACCAGTTATATTTTACACTCTATTCTTGGAAATTATTGTGTTGTTTTCTTTTTTGGGAATCATGTTGCATAATTTCACCATTTTCTTTTAAAAATTTTGAAATTGTAATTTTGTCTCAAAATGGTTCTTTTATATGTGCAAATTTTGTATATGAAAATGTACAATTCTCAGTAAATGATATATAATACCCCTGGTCAACCCCCGTGATGTATATACATGTACATGTGCTATTGAGGCTGGTATGCCTCTGTGAGTATACACATGTTAGGCCAATGGGCCAAGATATGAGAATGGTTACAACAAGTGTGCCTGTGTAGTTGGTCTCGGGACCATGACTATTTAAGATGGCGAGCCAGAATCATGTGTTCAATAGGTTGGTGAGCTGAGGTATATTTTCGCAGTC
>APFE031636953.1:0-13228 GCA_000404065.3 Pinus taeda
AAAAATTAAAATAGAGAGGACCACGTGAACAGCCGGAACCATTGTTACCACAACACATCAAGGGGTTTTAATTTCGAAAAAATGGAAGGTGCAATTAAACATGGTCAAATTTAACACGCTATCGGTAATTTTATTTATTCAATAATGTAATAATGGTTTAGGTTATTTAATTTAGGTCAAATTTAACCATGTGCAATCTAGAATGTATCCCTTGGGTTATAAAGCCTAGAAGCTCCGTGTAATTTACATTAGACATTTTCAAGCTCCTGTTAGTTTGAGAAATTCTGAGTGCAACTCATAGGTTGGCTACTCTTCAAAGCTGAAATTCGTCAAAAATGGGGAAGAACCCAACAAATGGACAGTATTACTGGATATGGATATGCTAGGTGCATCCATTTCTATCACTCCCAATGGGGAAGACACTGCTACAGCCTCCAAAAATCTGGTAATCTTCAAAATATTCTAATTTCTTTTTTTTTCCAACAAACTTAGTTTATTTTCTTTCTATGCCCTATATTGGGGTTGCCACTCATGTTCCTTCTTTCTAACCTACTACCATTCTTATGAGCCCTAGTTACGCCAAATGAATTGTGATTTTCTAGCATTAGAAACTAAGTCTGGACTAGTGACATAGGAATTTGGAAATAAGAGATGGGATAACCTTCCCCACCCGGTTTCACTTTCGGACAGACCTACAATTTAGTGGGTCCTTGATCTATATAAGGGTTGCATGCTTGAAACATAACTATCACTCTTCTATATATTAGGAAGAATAAGTTGGGAGAGAAAATCTTGGAGAAAGATGGAAAGATTTCTTCTGTCAACTGGTGGGCCTATATCATATGAAGCTATGACTAAGGTTGATCTTATACTTATTCCCCTAATATGTCATGTTTATGTTCTTTTATTCTAAATGTTATGGAAATACTGTAGAAACTACTGAATAATATTCATTTCATTTCTACACTACAATCTTTTTTCTGTAGTTTTACTTCTTAAAGTAAGGGATTAGTCTCTCTTTCTCAGGCAGAGCGAGATGCCTTGCCTGTAGTATGTACCCAGCAACATCTAAGCAAGGTATTTCATATATTTATCCATACCTTGAGCATATCCAGTACCCAGTGAAGAGCCAGCCACACCAGTGGCATATCCACCAGCAGCGCATTCTGTAAGTTTGAGGTAGATCTTTTAAAATCGGGTTTCTTTCAATCAGTCAACTAGAACTATCCGTAAAAGATTTTATATTAATCCAAATCCTAAAAATAATCTAAATGTTTTATGAGCCAAGAATGGAGAATAAAATTTATTCATATTAATGCAAAACCCAGAATTAATTTAAATGTTTTATGAGCCAATTATGGAGAATAAATTGGTTGATCTCATATGAAATATTTCTCTCATACGAGATCTGAAGCGTATGATCATAATAGCGTAAAATGTCCACACTATGGAGGGTATGATCATAATAGCGTATGATCGTAACTGAGAGCGCATAACGACTAAGAGTTTTTTTCTCCCTTCGAATTAAACACCACCAATAATAATTATTTTTTCATGATGCAAATTTATATGAGTTTTTTCCTGTAATGACATGTCAATATTATGAGGTGTTTCTATAATGACATCATTAATGTTATAATGGAAACTGAAATGTTTTTACATTATCTTTATAGAAGCATATCTAAAATGTTACTATGTTAGGGTTCTACGTAAGTGGGAAATTGATTGATCCTCTGACGTGATTGAGGGTGCTAGAACTGATTAACCTATACTTTTGAGACTTGATCTTTTGAGAAGTAATTTATTGCACTTTGTAAGTGGAAAATTGATTGATCCTCCTAAATACTCAATTGGCTTGTGTCGCTTTTCCTGCATTTAGTTGAATCAAACTTGCATCTTTGTCCTGGAAGTTGATGGCTCTGCGAGCAAGAACCGCTTGAATTCTGATATCACAGGGGCTTGTTATCTCCATAGTTTGTGATCATTGGTATTTTTGGAATTTTATGCCATAAGAATAACTATGAGTTAGAAAACATCATGGGTTATATTAGAGAAGGTAATACCATGCATTAGAAAACATTACGAGTTAAGAATATGGATAAAAAAATGTTGTATGGATTAAATACAATGTCTTTATTTTTAATAATGTGAAGTCTAGACTAGTGTGACTAAATTTTTTGGAAATTTTTTTATTAATACAATACAATAGTAAATATTTGAAGATATTCAGATAATTAATCAATTAAGATGGTATTCATAAATTAACACACATGTGAAAAAATGTATTGGATCTGATTACTTGCAGGTATTTCAAGTTTTTCAAGTAAATTATGAGAGATGATATTCTTAAAATAAAACACGCATGGAAACATTGAATGGGCAATGTTTTCCAAATAATTCTTAATCAACCAATGGAGATTTAGCAGGTACGAATATCCTTCACTGGCCTTCCCCAACTCTGGAGCTTTAATTCTTCATTGCTGAAATTCTTCATTGCTGAAATGTTGAGATACGTGTAACATCGTCTTCTCTTGAATCACAGCATATTGGTTATTGTTATTTTCAAAAACCAAAATCAATGTTGAATGGAGCATCAATGTAGAATCTACTAGAGGGTACTCAACAAACACACTGATTATTTACCTGAAAATGTTGTGGGTCTTCTCATTATATGTGAAACCTTTATTTTGAGACCCAATTACCTCCTTTTTGATTTCAGAATGATTTGAGGCATTCTTGCTGAGCTTTGCCAAACATTGTCCTATCACATCACAGTGTTGCTAATATTGATGTTGTGGGAATCACGAGCTCTCTTACAAACATAAATGATGATATCATGTGATTTTGTAATGTGATATCCACGGGAAAAGGTCTGGAAAAATATTCTATGGTCTTCAAGTCTCACTAAAAGCTCTTCTTATAAATTACAAACATTAACAGTCCTTACAATGTAGTAATACCGTTACAATGCCGTGAGAATATTTGTTTTCCTTATGAAAACAGGAATTTGACTGCTAATATCCATTGCTTCTAGCTGCCCCACAATTCTGTCATAGCCACATAGCACAACGAATTCTTAACAACAGGAAATATTCTATACTAAAAATTCCGTCTCTTTTGAAATAAATCCTGAAAAATGTGGATTTTCTTTTGAATTTTTTATAGATCACTATTTCAGTATTTCCTCCTGGACTTCCAAATGTAAATTCAGGAAGCCTACCTGGATTTGATGTTAAATTGCTATCTGGTTGTGCAATCGCAAACATATGACTATACTTTCTCAATTCAAAATACCTTTAACACCCCTTCTAACAGATTATAAATCGTTTGAGATTCATTCAATGCTTTGAGGCAATTTGTTTACTTCCAAACATGCATCTTCTTTGCAACATGTTTCTCATCGTGGAAATCCTCAGAGGACAAGATCTTTCTCACAAACTGTTGTAGAGTCTCCACAAAAGTTCTAGGTAGAATATTCCTCACAATTCCCTTCTTGGAATGGACAGGCCGCAAATTCAACTTTGGAAACTTTTTAGAAAAAGTAGTTCAAGCATATAAATAGTTCAGATTCAACGTAGAATGTGAAAGGGATACGTGTTACTAATGTAATTATGTTGCATTCTTACAACTTCATTTATGTTCATTTTATCTTTATTCATGTGTTAATAACTTAATACAACTTTAATTTTTAGTGTTTTGTAACATAAACAGTTCAATGGAGACTGATGATTTTTTGAAGTTAGAAAACGTAATTTTACATTATTCTTGTGAGCTGATTTGATTGGATGAGATGTTGTAGCTTTCTATTAGGTTCTGAAAAATTCACAATTGTGGATGTTGATGTTGTTGACGAGGCATATCTATGTTCAAGTTTAGACTTTGCAAGTTCTTATCATTCTCATAAATGTGTTGATATTCATCTTAAGGAGGGGGAAAATCTTTTTCTCTTCGCATTTAAGGATGCCTCTAGAGGAAGCTTCATGGATTCCAAGCCTTGATGTTTACCTGGACTTCTTGGACTTCATGAATTGTTACTTTAGAGTTATGCCACTCACAATGGACACTTTCAAGCATTTAATATCTCACATGAAACTGATGCTTATGATTTAAGACAATTGAATAACATTTTGTTTACTAATTTTTATTATCAATAATTTTTATATATCACCATGCTTCTCAAATTTATGCCTTACAAAGTATAATTCAAATTTTTTAATATTATCTTTTAGTTAATCATACTTGTAAAACTCTCCATTTAGCTTCTTGATAGTCAATGTAACACCACCTAGAAAGTGATACGACCACTCCAATATAAATATGTTTGAAAGCACTCCAAGAATTTTAATAAATGTTATTGGAGTAGTCTTATCACTTTCTAGGTGGTGTTACATTAAAGCTAAATGGAGAGTTTTCCAAATATGATTAATGAAAAGCTAATCTTAAAACATTTGAATTATACTTTTATACACTGAAAATGTACATCCTAGGGAGCCTTTACTAATGTCTTTGACTCAATGAAAATAAAATCATGGCCTATAAACATCTTCCGGATGAAGTATATAAATCAGAAGTTAATTATTTTATGATTGGGAAATTAACTAGTAATTTCACCAAATGTTGAAAAGAAAATGTTGTAAGGCATAAAATTGAGAAGCATCATGATATATAAAAAATTACTGACAATAAAAATTAGTAAACAAAATGTTATTCAATTGTATTAAATCATAAGCATCACTTTCATGTGAGATATTAAATGCTTGAAATTGTCCATTGCCAATGGCATATATTTGAAGTGACAATTCATGAAGTCCAAGAATTCCCACTCAACATCAAGGCTTGGACTCCATGAAGCTTCCTCTAGAGGCATCCTTGAATGCGAAGAGAAAAGTATTTGCCCCCTCCTTAAGATGAAGATCAACACATTTATGAGAATGATAAAAACTTGCAAAATGTAAACATGAATACCTATATGTCTCATCAACAACATTTCATCAAATCAAAAGGCCACAACTTCTCATGAAATCAAGCTCACAAACAAGCAAAATGTAAAACTCCTTTTTCTAACTTCAAAAAGTCTTCAGTCTCCATTGAACCATTTCAGTTACAAAAAACTAACTATTAAAGTTGCATTAAGTTTTTAACACATGAATAAACATCAAATGAACATAAATAAAATTGTAAGGAGACATCATGAATACATTAGTAACAGGTATCTCTTTCACATTGGAAGCTGAATCTGAACTATTTATATGGGTGAGGTACTTTTTCTAAACCATTTCCCAAGTTGAATTTGTGGCTCGCCCAAATTCTTGTCCATTAGAAGGGAATTGTGAGGAAGACTCTACCTAGAACTTTTGTGGAGCTTATGCAACAATTTGTGAGAAAGAATTTGGAGTTGGAGGATTTCCAGTATGAGAAACAGGTTGCAAAGAAGATGTATGTTTGGAAATAGACAAATTTCCTCAAAGCATTGAATGAATCTCAAATGATTTCTAATCTATCAGAAGTGGTGTTCAAAGTCTTTGAATATAAAAAGTACAGTCATATGTTTGCAATTGCACAACCATAGAGCAATTTAACATAAGATCCAAGTAGACATCCTAAATTTACATTTGGAAGTCCATGAAATACTAAAATAGTGATCTATCAAAAAGTCAAAAGAAAATCCACACTTTTCCAGATTTATTTCAAAATCAAAGGAATTTTTTGTAAAAAAAAATTCCTATTTTGTGGAATTAGCTATGCTATGTTGCTATGACAGAATGGTGGGGCAACCTAGAAGTAATGGATATTAGTAGTAAAATTCCTCTTTACATTAGGAAATCAAATATTCGCACCACATTGTAGGAGTTTTACTTACATAAAGATTCCAAGTTCATTTGTTGGGATTGTTAATGTTTTTAATTAGAAGGAGAGATTTTAGTGAAAGTTGAAGACCACAAAATATTTTTCCAAACCCTTTCCCGTGGATCTCACATTAGAAAATCACATGACATCATCATTTATGTTTATAAGAGAGCTCGTGATTCCAACAACATCAATATTAGTAGCATTATTACAGGACAATGATTTGCAAAGCTGGGCAAGAATGCATCAAATTGTTCTGAAATCAGAAAGGAGGTACTCGTGTCTCAAAATAAAATATTTTCATATGATGAGAGGACGCACAACATCTTCACGGAAAATAATCAGGGTGTTTGTTGAGTATGGTCTAGTAGATTCTACGTTAATGTTGGATTCCATGTTGATTTTGGCTTTGGATATAACAATAACCAATATGCTCTAATTCAGAAGAAGGAGATGTTACAAGTATCTCAACATTTCAGTAGTGAAGAATCTCAAAACTCCAACCATGAAGTTTCTTAAAGCTCTAGAGTTGGGGAAGGCCATTGAACGATATTGATACCTACTAGTAACAAATTGATTATTTTAACAAATCTCCACCAGCTAATAACAATTATTTGAAAAACATTTCTCATTCAATGTTTTCATGTGTGTTTTATTTTATGAATATCATCTCTCACACTTACTTGAAAAGGTTGAAATACCTACAAGTGTTATGAAGTAATAAGATCTAATGCATTGTTTCACATGTGTGTTTTAATTTATGAATACCATACTAATATATTAATTATTTGAATATCTTCTCATATTTACTATTGTATTGTATTAATCAAGAATTTTCCAAAAATTTAGTCAGACAAGTCTTAACTTCACATGATTAAAAATGAAGACATCGTATTTAAGTCGTACAACATCCTTTTTCTCATGGTATTCTTAACTCGTGATGTTTTCTAATTCATGGTATTATATTCTCTAATATAACACATGATGTTTTCTAACTCATAGTTGTTCTTATAGCATAAAATTCTGAGAATACCAATGATCACAGTCTATTGCTAGAAAAAGCAAATAGGGAAAAAGAGCTAAGAAATAGGTTGGTCTACATCCATTGTAGCAAAGTCAACTAGCTCAAATAGACACATGGATTTAATTAAAACATAAATTTTATGCACAACAAAAAAACAGAGTAAAATAAAGGGGGTTGCCATAAATCTACTTGTGAAGGATTAATACCATAACCCAACTAGCACACTTTATATTATATGTCAAAACATAAGAAAATAACATTAGTGTGATAAATTGGAGGTTGCTCCTCCAAGTGGAAAAAAAAACACAACAATTTACTTACTCGGGTTGCAGAGTAAACTTCTATAAAACTTGGTAAAAATGGTTTTCCCTCACCCACTAATATTTCATCCACAATTTTCTCCTCACTACGTCAAATATAACTTACCCAACATAAAAAATGAATTTTACATCCATATTTATGTTAACATTCAAATTTGACATTAATTACATGATAGAGAAAATATTTAATACGCACCATGGGTGATTTTACATAGTAAACAGTTTCTTGAACTTGCAGGTGTTGTGGAGTGTGGAAAACACGTTATTGAAACATTAAAAATTAATCTTAAGACTTCAAGGTAAACCCACCAATAATAATCCACGTAGATCACATGATCCATATATCCCACCAGTGATAATCTACGTAGATCACTTGATCCACATATCGATTGGGATTGGCACTCGCGCGGTACAACTCCATTCCAATGCAAACTGCTCCTCCAACCAGGTAGCCTCTGCAAATACCTCAAAAAAATAATCAACCCGCCTATAAAAACTCCAAACAATACTAGTCTATGCAAGTAAAACTTTACTTTAAACTTGGCTGGATTTTTCTCTCTCCTTCACACATGTGGACAAAAATAGAAAGTATTCAGCGATTTGAATTGCTCTGAGGGAGGTAGAATGTATATTTATAGTGGATGAAAGAGACTGAATAAGTGTGACTCTTGGTTGGGTTGACATGATTTTATGGTAGTTCAGCTTGATTTTTGGAAGCAATTTAAATTCAAAATTAAAATTTTTCTATTATTTTATGTTTCTTTTAGGGGCTGACTTGGAGTATATCATAATATGGACAACAACTAGCTAAAAAATTATACATGATTCTCTATTATATGTATGTAGACTTTAACCACCTTATCCTTGGGTTTTTTTTGTCACTGTGCACTAATAGATCTCCACCATCTATTCAATCAATACCACGAATTAATTGTGGACCCACACGTTAACTATGTGCCAACCTGGGCACTAATGGGTCCCTTTGTTTGATTGTATGTGAAACTACATATGCACATATACCTGAATTGTTGACCTTTTGGCCTAAGATCTTTGACCGATCATAAATTTTGATTAATTGGGATATTTCAGTCTTCCACATACCATTGGAAGCGTATTTCAGGCCACATTCATCTATGCATTTTGCAAGAGCATATGAGTTAATATCCCAAGATAGAAACTCCTTCGAAGTTAAACATCTCCATTCTTAACCTTGGAATTAGTTAAGAAGAAACCTCCAACAATCATAGTCATAATATTTTGAGGCATCTTCATGCATCCTACTACTATGATAGTTCTCTACTAAATATTGTAGGTACCAAAACACTCTCCTTTATATCTTGGAAATCAATACATTATTCAACATGATCAATCAATGACACATAGTCATGCCAATAATATCCTTCACAGAGAGATCTCATCTATGCACTAAAGTTGAAATCATTGCACTCAGGTTTACATCAATTCCAACGTGCCAATTCCATCGCGCCAATTCCATACTCCAACTCAACAATGCCAAAAATTACATTAGAACCATTGAACTTAAGCAACCATTCAAAATGTTCCTATATTAAAGGGTAACGAGAAACATGGAATTGCCTTAAATCCGATGGTCTAAATGCAACTATAAGTCATGGTTTGTCCACAATGTTATGGGTGGTGTTATATACAAAGAGACTTCTAACCATAAGGCTCTTAGGAATAATGGGGGATGTATTTGATTCAATATTTTTTCAAGTAGTCTTCTTCTTTCTTGGAGCTATGGTATCATTAGATGAAGTATCCAAGGTTTTGATCAGATTAGTTTTAGGAGTCACCAAAAGATAATCTATTTTTTCATATTGATTGTTCTCTTCAAAGGGGATAAATCTAAATCTTAAAATAATGGGGAGATTGATTCGAATCCTCCTTGGAAATGGCAGTAGAAGATGCTTCCTAAAATTCTAGCAAGTCTTTTAAGGGGATCTCACAAGACAAGATCTATCCTAAGTGACAACATTATGATGTGTGGCCCATTATCACAACAACCACTACCACCTACTCTTTAGTGTAATTTCACCACAATGGAGGCTTCCCTAAATCATGTTACCAAGTATATATGTAGTCCAACAAGTAAAGGTGACAAGGGTAGGCCCAGAAGAGATGCTCTACCTAAGAACGTGGCTTAGCTAGCATAATAAGGAAATACACATTCTCTAAGAGGCATAATGAGGGCCCAAAGTGACGTAGGGTTTATAAATAATCAAGGTCAACAAGATAATATAGAATCACAAGGCAAAGAAAAGGGTTGTTATATATGTATGCAATCAATTGATGGCACAAAAAATCTTCAGCAAGCCCCAAGTTGAAGCTAGTTGAAAAATTGTGTTTTTGCTAGGGAAATATTTTCCTAGGGAAAATAACATTAGCCATAAAATGGAGAAATTATCCATGAGAGTAGGTTTATTTTGAGGAAAATACCTCACAACCAAGTGTTAAATCCCTCCAATAGTAGCATAGATAACCCTAGTTGAAATTAACCCCTAACCATAGCTAGCGACTTTCCTTGAGCTCAAAACTCAGGTTTGTGGCAGAAAAATGTAATTTTAAGATAATTTTTGTTGTGATCAACAATTTGAACACGGCCAATTCGTTAACCTTAGCTAATGGAGTACATTGGATACCTATGTAGGATAAAATAATAAAACCTATCAAGTAGTAACAAAATATAAAATACTAAGCTTCAAACTCATATTATCACTGGAGATTCGACCGTGATCCAACCACTTAATAGATAGCCCTAAGCTGCTTATGTGTAGTCCTTGTGCAGTCATTGCACTTATTTTCATCACAACTTCTAGGGATTGTGTAAATCCTTCTCGCTGATCAATCTACTGGCTAAATGATCTATCCTTTGGCCCTCCAGTCTCACACCCCAGATCCGGACATGGAGCTGATCTGCTCCTCAGTAAATTCACGAATATAGTCAAGGCTGTTACTCTTCCTCAAAGTGGATTTACGATGACCAATGTGGCTCTATGGTACCTCTTCTAGATCTCTCGCTGCCTCCTCTGAAATGTATCTCCGGATTAGGAAAATTTCCAACCAAGAAAGATATCCCTACACCTCACTGTAATAAGTCTCCTTATTGACTTCTCCTACAACTGTTGCGCTTCTCTCTTGAGAATTCAATCTCTTGATATCATTGGATGTGTATTTCCAAATTCCCATCAAGCCTCTTCTTATAATCTCCTCGTTGATCAATCACGACTCATATTAGATTCTAATCAATGGCTTAGATCATCTTGACTTGATCCTCATCTTATTCTAGAAGATCCATATCCAATATAATCAATACCCTTTAATTATTTTAATTGGTAAGTTTAGACTTAGGCCTCCATTAAAAAAAAATAATAATTTTAATTAAAACCTCCTTCAGGTGAAATTTCCCAAAAAAAATTGTTATTGTGGAATGCATGTATCCTAGCCTCCCTGTAAAATCTTGTAGGTAGAGCACATCTGATACTACCAGAAATCAACAGTTAATGGGGTCTAGTCTCTCAGCAATGCATCTACTAAGGCCATATACATCTCGAAGAGGCTTGGGTACCTATGGAGTGGGTGCCCTCAAGGTTTGGCCTTTTATGGCCCACCTAGCTTGAACAACATAGATTCTAGTGAAAAAATCCATCCATCAAAGACTAAGATCAATAATCCATCAAACTGGACCATATTTGAGTGTTAAGGGCATATTAATACTTCAAACAAGGATCACCTTCCAATATCAAGACAAATTCCTTGTAAAGGTGTTTTCTCCCTTAATAGGTGTGGCTAATTGTCAACCCTATTAGGTGCTTCCAACCCTCAAGTTGAAGTGGAATTTCCAATGTCTACCCCTCAACTGATAGGTGTTAGTGTACAATAATGATGATAAGGAAGGTGAAAGAGCTTCATAGTCGAGTTCCATGGTTAAAGGGACTAACCGATGGGTTGTCTATATCATGAGTGTATGGATATAAGGAGGGAGTACTCATTGAGGCATGAGTTACCTTTATTAGCTTTATTTTTCCACCTCTCTTATGCGCCTTTTACTTCTATTGATTATTACTTGTATTACGAGTTATACCTTAAGGTTTATCTAGTTCTCTTTATGATGGTAACAATATGAGTTCCCATTAAGATGATTCAGTTCATTTCTCATAAATGTTGGGACATGCAATGGTTCCTCTTGATGTAATAGAGCATCTTATGCTGAGGAACTAGGTGATGTCTAATGTAGAGGTTAGAGCTCATGCTATGATTTTTCCCATCTGCTAACATTATGTCCCAACCATATTTTACATTTTGGTTTTCTTCTTTTATTATGGCCATGATATTATTTTTCTTTTCTTTTAGCTACATCAACCTTAAGGGAAACATTTTTTTAGCCCAAATCAAGTTATGTGAACATATGAGTGCCAAATCTTAAAGAATCAATGACAAGTTGAACTTGAAGAATGGAGGTGAGGTATGGGGTTTTTCTTGTGGCATGCAAAGTGTTAAGTATGGTATAGGGGAGAATGGAACACATTATTTCAATCATGGCCTTTCCTAATAGTGTCCCTCCTTAACTTTAAGTACTCAAGGTAGGATCGACTAGACTAGGGCTAAAGCTTAAATCCCCTAGTAAGGTAAGAGAAAAAAATTATAGTCAAGGTCTATCAGTCTTTCATATCACCCCATAATCCATATTAAATGCCCAAAACAAAAAAAATATATAAGAACCCAATTGCAAAATTATCAAAGTACCTTCAAGTAGTAGCCCACCTTCATCCAAGTGCAAATTATGGATGGTGAGAAGCAAATGGTTGATGCAAATGGTAGAGGCACATGGAACATCATCATCAAATGGTTGGATGAAGGGGCTAATAGTTGGCTAGCTGCCTGACTGGCTATCAAATATAGGAGAAAAATTTCCTCCTATGGGGTTACCAATTTTGATGGGTAGGAAGCCCTATACTCTTGGTAAAGTCTAAATGAAACAACATTTGTGGTGAACAAAATTTGAGGACATTCAATGAAATGGATAAATCCTAATTAAAGGAAATGTAAATGTTTTCAAAAATGCTTGTTGCTTTCCTACACAGAACCTCTCATACTTGCTTGTGATCCCACTGATGAAGATGAGAGATAATATTGTCAGACATATTATTTGAGTTGAAACTATCAATTTATACCCAAATGTGTTTGCTAAGGATTGTTTTGATGTGCGAGTCAAATGGATCCATGTGCAATCTAGGCCAATAGAAAGTTAGACTAAGGAATTGCTAGACGATTTCAAGTACCTAATCAACTTGGTTAATAATGCACCTAGCAACCTTGCTAACATGTGCAAGCTACAAAATGATATGCAAATACAATAGTACAAGAAGTAAATGGTCTTCTTCGACCAACTAATGGTTTTTTTGAATGAAAATATTGTCGACTATGACCAACTGAGGGAGAGATTACTTAAGCTATGAATAACCATGTATATTATAATCCTTTGTATTATAGTTTAATGTTTGGATACAATGTCAGATATTTGACAGAGTGACTTCCATGGATTATCGTATGAAAAGTCTAATGGAAGGGTTAAGAACTTCTAAAGTCTAATCCATCTAGGGAGAGTATAATTCCATAGAAAGATTCCACTATTGAATTAATTAATAAGAAATTTTCTTGTTTTCTAAAGCACTTTAGATACAAGATGGTTGAATGAATAAAAATACTATTTTCTATTTCAATTCAATAATTCAAGTGTATAATCCATGTAATGCAATCTGTTGACTCTGCAATTAATGAGTGGATCACTATGTAATAAAATCTAGCATAAAAATAAATTTACATCAAGGATAGTTGAGTTGAATTGAAGTAATGTCTTAGGATTGTCTTTTAGTCATGTTTATGTTATAAATATAGGGGCAATTGAAACATGAACCTTCTCTAAGGTAGGAGATCCTCTTTGCCTTTGTAACTAAATCAATTTATAGTTGATAAGATTGCTTCGTCGCAAACACCTGTCAATATCAAGTCGACACTT
>APFE031636956.1:540-16458 GCA_000404065.3 Pinus taeda
GCCAAGTGTGTTCGATAGCTCCTAATACCATGAAGACTGCATCTCGATTCTTAGAGAAATACAGTGGTTGCCCTTTTTGGAGAAATTCCATGGAAGCAACGAAGAGGTTGCTAAGCAATTCGCCTTCACATTTAATAGGGAGAAAACCCTGATAGGCAATTTCTCATTCAGGGTTTCAGAAGACACCATCGCCCAAGCGATAGGGATTAGCCCAGAGGGGGAAAAGTATTTTAAGACCAAGCAATTCAAAGAGAAATCGTGGACCCAATTCATGTCCAGGGCCCGAGTCTCAGCGCTTAACTGGAAGAAAGGCGTCCCAAGAAGTTGGTTGGTGCATCCTTGGGATGAAATGGTTTACATACTTCAAAAATTTGTAACCTGTGAAGGCCGCTACAGCATTGTTTATTTATACTATATCAAGTTGTTGCTACACTTAAAAAGACAATGTGTTATCAGTTTACCATATTTCCTATTGCAGAGCCTAACCAAGATGTCAAAGACCATCGAGAAGCAGAAAGGAAATGAAGGCAAGAGCTTATATCACTTTGGTTTAGTCAAAATTCTTATTGAACATGAAATGCAGAGAAGAGGGAAAACATGGAAGGAGTTCTTAGCTGCCAACCAAATCAGAGATGAGGAAGACAAAGAAGAATCGCAAGAAAACTCGGGATCCATGAAGGACATTGATGAGGAGATCCCAGCATCATCCAAAGCAAACAAGATACCTCCACCTGTGAGCAGCATAAGGACTAGGCAAATGAGAAAGGAAGATGCTAAGAAGGCAGAACAAGATAAAGTCTTCACCACTTACTCAAGGAGAACAAGAAGGACACCAAAATCTCAGTTGCAAGAAGACCAGCCTGAGTCCAATGCACCTATACAAATGGATATTCAGAGCAGTGACCATTCGCCACCAGGGCCAGGAGTTGATGTAGATGTTGAAAGCCATTCACCCCTAGGACCAGGAGCTGATATAGAGGTCGAAAGTAATAACAAACAAGAAAAATGGTCACCACCTCCCAATAAGAAGCAGAAGAAACTGGAGAAACAAATTGAAAAATTAAAGGAAGAGCTCATGGAGGCTAACATGCTGGAGAAAGTTATTAAGAAAGAAAATGAAATGCTCCGAGCACAGAGTAAAGAAATTCAAAAGAAAAATAAAAAGTTAAAGGAGCGAGTCAATGAGCTAGAAGCTGAGCAAACAGATATTTGTAAGTGGGCCACCAAGTGGTACAATCAAAAGAAGACCCTAAAGGAAAAATACAAAAGACTAAAGCAAGAGCTCCATGACCAGAAAGATGCCTAGGTGAAAAAGAATGTGGACACATTGCTAAAGGCAGCAGAGGCACAAGCAGGGACAGAGTTCAAAGGAATCACGGGGTTAGCATGAGGACATGCTAATTCATTAAGTCGGGGAGAGATGTTGGTACCATTCCATGACCCCTTTTTCCCTCCCAAAACATGACATTTGCCTACCTCTTTTCATCATTTATCTCTCAGATCCCTTGGAAATTGATTAATTAATAGTCTTATAGTTATTAAATTGCATTGAAATTGATTTAAGGGTTTTATGTTAATGAATTAGGAATTTTTGGCAAAAAGACTACAGGAAGTTCCAACATCGTGTAAATGGCTTATTGTTTGACATGTGGCATGACAGCCAGGCTAGAGCGAAGGGTATGGATGAAAAGCGAAATGTCCAAGCATGGACGAGCACCTATCCCGCAACGGAATCAACCCTCCTACATGCGCAGTCAACGAAGGTCAACTATGGCATGTTGGTGACAAAGGCAGCAACAGCACACAGTCCAAATCGATTTAAGTTTGTTTCCTTTTTTTTATATCAGCTAGGATAGAAACATTTTCAAAAATCCTGTTTTGGTAAAAGCGGCAACAGCCGCTCATGAATGTACATCCGTTTTCAAGGGATGTGAAACCATATGTAAATATAGTTCTGAACCGGTTGTATAATGGTTATCGTTATTGTTGCTTCAAGAACAGAGTTTCGATTTTAATACCAAAGACTTGCATTACAATCACGATTGCGTTGTTTTGATTTGGTGATCGTTGGATAACAAGCCCAGTATACCAAGAACGCGGACGGGCCCTGCGTACATGGTATACTGTTGTTATTTTATTTCATTTACAGTTAGGGTATTTGGTATTGATATGCGCAGTGATTAAATCAATTCATGTTTATGCTTATATGTTTATGAATGCGCTTGTTTATATGTTTATGCATGCGCTTGAATAGATTATCACTTGGATCGTGAATCATATCATGTAAGGGATTCGATCCATTGTTATCTTGTAAAACACTGTCATGAACTTTATGCTTACGATTTCATCTTGCATGACTGTTAATGAATGTTAATGGATGTTGAGTAATCACTGAACAGAGGTTTTATGTATGATGTCTCTGTAAGGAGACTAAAATCTTTAATTGCAGTGATACACAGCGTTTTGCTTTGTTAAATGAATTGAATCTTAGTTGATAGTGATACATAGGGTGATTTAGTTTGATATTGAATCGAATAATAGCATTGTAATTAGGAAGATTAGACTTAGATTAGATCTTTTATGTCTATATATTTTAGGCGCACGCCTCTAAGTTTACGCACCCTGGTCGATAATAAATATAGCCTAGTCTAGCACCCTAGATAGGACACTACAGGCTTCATGACATCACAAGGAGATCAAGCAATTGTAGGACCCACGAAGAAGAAGTTTTTGATGAATGGACAAGTCCCTAAATAAGAGGGAGTTATAACAAGTTCCCAATTACAAAGGAGCTTGGACAAGTTCCTTGTCAAAGGAAACTTGAGCATGTCTTCCTCAATTAAGAGGAAGAGATAGACACAACATTCTTGTCTTCACTCGGGAAGAAAGAATGGGAGGATTGGGTAATCATCTGGCATCTGATACTCTTTGAAGATGTGTATGGCATCCAAGAGAAGAGTAGGCAAGAGAACCGATATTCTTTGAAGGCTGGGAACCCAAGACAAAAATAGTCCTAAAGGTCATACTCAGGGAACACCCAGGTGGTTCTATACCTTGAGAGACAACGACAAGGTGTCTATAAGTCAGTGGTCTAGCCAACATTGTGCTCTGATCTATTGAGAGAGAAAGTTGTTAGTCAAGGCCTTGCTATGTGACAATGTTGGTTATAATGATGCTAAACAGATCGATTACTAGCCTGACTCTTCTTATGGGATCTCTTTAATGTTGAATAGCCATGTACCATTTAATGAATACCTCCCTAGTTAAGAGGGAGTGTTGAAGAAAAAGTAACTAGGTTGGGTTTTCATTATGACTTGTTATTCCGGGCATCATGGGTTTCATGAGCAAGACGTGTTTACCATAGGTCAAAGACTTCTTCTCCATGTCTTTATGATTTTTTATGAAAGTCATAAGGTCAAAGGTTAAGCTCCAAGATCAGTGTCACTATTATCATGCAAAACCTCTCTACAATACATAGTAAACCTCCTTGATATGTTGACCCAGAACTAAGGTACTCCTATCGGCTTGGTACATGATCGTTGACACATATATATAAGAGTTAATGTAAGATCAAAAGGATAAATTTTGGAACAGTCTACACATCATAGTCATCAATAAAAGAAACACATATCTCAGAAGCATCTTTGTTTCAGAAGTTTGGTCTCGATATATAAACATGTCTTCAGAACAATCTTCGCATCACAATCATCAAGCAAGGAACGATTACACAGTGATATTTCTCGGTAAGTGAAATTCAGATATCTCTTAGGAAGCTCGATATATCTCTTGAGGTCTGTAAGTGAAGCTTAGATATCTCTCAGAAAAGATTGTCTCGGCATATCTCTCAAAATCTTCAAATCTCATGTTACAGCCATCAAATATATAGTGGGCATATCTCAAAGGATAGAATCTCGATCTCAAAAGCTCGAAGGACTGAGTCTCGGCATATATCTCAAAAGCTCAAAGGGTAAAGTCTCAGCGTATATCTCAGAAGCTCAGACATATCTCGAAGCCAAAGTCTCGGAGTTTATTTCAAAGTCTCAATATTTATCTCAAGGTCTCGACATATCTATATGTGAAGCTCAACATGCTTTCCTAAAGCATGTAAAGATATCTCGAAGCCTCACAATCATACTTGTATATGTAAGCTTGAAAAGTATCCTCGGGACATCTTTCAGAAGTGCAACATATCACTGACTGTAATGTATATACTTCAAGACTTGTAAAAGGATTGTGCATATGCAACCTCAACATTAAGTGCTCAACATAACGCTATATGGTGGCATAACTTATCTCTAGTGTGATCAACAAGGAATCAAAGGACTATGGCAAGTCAAGAAGAGAAGGTATCGAAGAGGAGGAGGAGAACAATGAAATCAAGATAGCGAATCAAAGACCAAGCAGTGCAGAGAATAGTGACACTTATCTTGGAGGTAACCTTATTTTTTCAACGGTCTTGGTATTCATCTAAATATCCATAAGAAGAGATTCAAGGATTTTACTCTCAAGAGGAGAGGTTTTTCCTTGGCTTGGAGCCAACATCTTGTGTACTTGTCTTTATTGTTGATCGTCCATGTTGATAATTCTTTGAAGAATTGAAGAACACACTAATATAACAAAGCTAATTAAAGAGGACAACACAAATTGTTATCAACAAGTTTGGGAAGAATCACTAAAGCATGAATTGCGCTAGATTCTTCAATAGTCCCAAACCCTGGTAGGCAATGAACCACCCTACCTTAAAGGCGATATCCACTGCTATATCATACACATCATGCTCTTATCCCTTGAACCCCGAGTAGTTAATCAAAGAAAAATCATAAAAGGCAAAAGGCATATAAAGAAGGAAGGAAAAATCAAAGTCGAGGCACCTCATGCACCACGATTGCTCCCTCCTATACATTATATACCCAAGTGTGGCCTTCCCTTATATTATCTACCCTTGTACCCCAGCATGTGGCCCAGGGCTGCCCCTTCCATTCCCTACTCCATTCATCTCTTTATCACATGCCACCATCCTTTCAAGGATGTACCTTAGACATTATATCCCCTTTAAAGGTAGAAACCACCTAATAGGATACTCGGTTAACCCCATTTGGAGCTTGGAGAAATTAGCACATGTGAAAACCCATTATGGAAGGGCATGCCATTATGAAGTGCCCACCTATTGTCCATGGTTTGTTAGCTCTTTAACTCAAGATTCACCTATTAAACGAGGAAGATGCACCTGGTTCACCATGCCCAGTCAATGCCACAGTTGTACCATGCACTTGGCAGATGACCCAGGACTTGTATGCTGATGTGGCATCACTTACATCATCATCTGAGCCCTTACAGATGGTCTACAGGCGTCTTAGATCTACTTGGAGACCCATGAGGTTACTTGTGTGCCCTCACACCCATTGGGAGCACCACAGATTTATTATTTGGAGAACGAGGGGCCAACCCCTTGTCCACTATTGTCGGGAGTCCTATTCATCATTGTAGCACTTATGGACTTCATCAAGCTTCTTTAAAAACCCAACAACATGTATTATTGATCATTCAACCTCTTGAGAGGCTTATTATTTTGTTTATGAGCTAGTTCAGTGGGTTTGTCACCAAAAGTTAGTTGTTTTGCACATTATTTTATTTTAGGGGCTAATGTAGGCCCAAGTAACTAAATCAAACTCATTAAAAGTGTATAAATAGAAGTGATGAGGATTCTTTTTAGTATCATCACTTGGATTTGGAACTTATATCCCTTTAGATATTTTCGCTATCCATCTTGGAGGACGAATTTTTTGGAGCATGGAATGAATTTTGATGTTCAGATAATTTGCATGTCTTGGAGCTTCTTGATGGCCAGTGTTTGGATGGTTGGATATATTCTTACACATGTAAGTACACTTTAATGCTATTCTTTCTTTCTAATTTTGTCACATACATTGTTGTTGGCATTTCCCTATACTAGGGCTAGGTAGCCCATTAGGTTTCCTAGGGCATCATTTATCCTGCAAACCACCAATCAAAAAAGGTCCAATCTCTTGGCCCCTACAGAGCTGGAGTGTCTCCTAGGTGCCCTCCAATTTTGAAGAAATTTTGACGATGGGATTTTGAGATATCTCAAGCCTTAGCCTCAAGATTGAATCTTGCCCTTGCTTTCCTTAGGCTAAAAGCCTTATTAGGACCCTCACATTGTCTTGCATTAAAAATTCTTTCCTTGATCCCTTTCCCCCTTCGGAATAGGTCAAGCATATCATTGGTTGCTAAATCCTAGCCCCTTGACCTACCCCCCAAGTCCACTTGGACCCGTGTGGTCCCATACACTATTAAGGGTAATTCTTCAAGGATCACTAGGAAGCCATGCTTTCACAAGAATTCCAAGGTCTATTCATTTAGTGATCCTCATCATAACAGGTCTCCTCCCATCGATGAAAGTTCGTAGAGAGGAGGGAGCCTTAGCCGAGGTGACAGTGGGCTATTGCTCCATTTGTTGCCCTTAGCCTGATAGTAGCCCTTAGCCTAGTAGTAGCCCTCTATTTGTTTCTCTAGAATATGCTACAATTGTGCCCTAATTGTTGAAAATTAAATTTGAAAAGCTTTCTAGTAGAGTATTGCATATGTTATCTAATGTATGGCATGTAATGAATGTTCCTAGTGGATGAACACCTTTGAATTCTCAATGAAACTCCATTATCTCTTGAAGTAGGTAAATGTTTGAAATTAGTATCTAGGGCATCAATTTTGAACCTCCTTAGGGACATTTTATCTTATTGTAAACATCCCAAGGCTCCATATGCCCAAAGGACAAGGCACTAGTCCATGTCCTTGGTGGTCAAACTTCTTACTCCATAATTTTTCCTTTTAAAATTCGATCCTTTAGGGCCAGGGCGAAAATCTAGGGCTTGCAACAAAATTTTAAGGAGGAGATTTTTTTGAAATTCGAGAGCCTAAACATCAAGCTTAGGGTATAGGCTACATATGCTCCAAGTTTGGTGGGAATTCGCTCAAGTTTCATTCATAAAATATCTTGCCCTAGGTGTTGCTCCAAGAGGGAAACCATAGGCTCTTCTTCCTTAACTTGTGGACTTAATTGAAGATTGTATGAGCTTGGTATTTGTTGAAGTAAATCATAAAAAACCTTTTCTCCCAGGCCTTAACCTCGGGAATACCTATTACCATTGAAAAACCTCAAAACTCTAGGTATTATACTTTCTTTTCTAGGGCTTTTCTTAGAGAGCAAGTTGTTTCTTTGCTTGATCACTTCATGCACTATACCTGACATATCTATTCTCGGTGATCTCCTTCCTACTGGGAGTCCCATCGGTGAAAGTCCGTAAAGAGTAGGGGACCTTGGTTAAGTGACAGTGGGCCATTGTCCTATTGTTGCTACGTAGTCTAGCTCATTGTCCCATAGGATTTTCCTCCTTAGGGCTTGCTAGATATTATGGTAACAGGGAAAAACCCTGATTCACGCTTATCTCCTTGTATTTTCTTTGTGGAGATGGTCCACTTGCTATTTTGGGGTTACGACAACATCATTTTTGTTGGTCACTTTAATTGCTTATTAATTTAAACCAAGTGCTACATAAATTGTCAACCCAGGGAAGTCTGGTTATTTCAAAGGCAACTACGTACTATATGTACTCAATTTTAAAAGCAATAAAAGTTGTAGTAAAAACTAATCACACCTCGCTTCAAGCAAGCTGAAGCTCCACTCTAAGTTACAGCAAAAACACTCTATTGCAGACAGCTACCAAAGAATGCTTAATTTCATTCAAGGAATAATCTAATGAAAAGAATCAATCTGCAAAAGAAAGCATGGGCTATGCTGTAACAGAGAACAGGACCCTATTCCTAGAGCAGGAATCTTCAACCCCTGTTTCTGATTATCAAGCTTGCCAACTCACTTTGTAAACTCAAACACCAATGAAACACTCATGAATTGACTATAGATAAACTTAAACAATGCAGCAATCAATTGGAAAGAAAACAGAGTTTCAGCAAAAATGTATAAACATTATTCAGTAAACAGTACTGTTAACAAGGCATGGATAAAAGACACACTTAACACACTGCAGAAATGTAATGGGTGAATCTTGTGATGAAGGTGGGACCTGTCCTTCTCACAAGATTCCCCAGGAAACAAGAACTAGAAAGAAATGTTCAGAACAAGATTTTATTCATCTGTCGATATGTCATGTTACAAAAAGATTCCAGTTCTGTTTCTTCAACTAAGCCTTTCTCGTAGTCTCTTCCTTCCCTCTAATGTAATGTCTCCTCTTTATAAAGAGGAGACATTTATTACAACAAATTACATTGTAAGTTCTATTTGAACCCAATATACAAAAATAGTGAAATCAGTTTCCCATCGACAAAATGTTGTTACAGTAATGCTATTTTTGGATCATGATCGTTACATCCAGTGCAGTAGCTCTTGGGTGATCTTTTGTTGTTGTCCATTCTTAGAATGCAAATCACAACTGTCTCAGCCACGGGATTTGTGCATCGTTCATACTGTTTAAATGAGGTGTGATTTGTTTATACTACAACTTTTAGTGCTATTAAGATTGAGTACATATAGTACGTAGTTGCCTTTGAAATAATCAGACTTCCCCGGGTTGACAATTTATGTGGCACTCGACTATTTAATTAATAAGCAATTAAAGTGACCAACATTTTGGCGCTGTTGCCGGGGAAGGCGACCGAAGATTTTAAGAGCATTAATGATTTTCTTTTAGATGTATAGGATGCATGAGAGGACGCAGGAAAACTAACCCTACAGGGGGCAAGGGCAAAGGCAGAGGAGGAAGGAAAACTTTCATTGACGACATTATTTTAAAAGCTGAAACATCTCAAATGATAAGCTCTCGGAGGCCACAGACTCAGCACTCTCTCCAGACGAACTACGAAACGGAGGAAGTATTGGGATCAGAAAGGGTTGAAGAGACAGTAGAACAAACTGAGGAGTCAGTGGAAGATATTGAAGAACCAATAGAAGATATTGAAGTTGAGGAACCAGTTCAAAACATTGAGAGCCCAACAGAAAGCGCTGAAGACCGGGCAAGTGAAACAGGGGAACAACCAATGGACGAAAACAATGAAGGACTCTTTGGTGGGGGACAAAGAGAAGGAAGAGGAGAGAATTCCCTTTCCACCTTGGAATTCCCTATTGAAGATCTTCCTAGAGGGGCAACTCCTATGAAGAACATCCCACTCTCAGCCCTACCTAATTTCCATGGTTTATCATCTGAAGACCCTGATGAATTTCTGTTGGAGTTTGATATATTGTGTAGAAGTTATGATTATGTACTAATCCTCAAAAGTTTAAAGTTATTTCCCAAACAAATTAAAAGGAAATGCACTAAGGTGGTTCATGAGCCTGGGAGGACATGTGATCACAACATGGGAGCAGATGAAAGAGAAGTTCCTGGCCAAATACCAAGACTATTGCGGGACAAGAGAGAGGAAGGAGGAATTATTTAAGATGGTTCAGAAGGAGGACGAAAATCTGGAGGATTTCGTGGAGAGGTTACAATATAATTTGCAAAGATCCGATCACCCTAATATGAGTAAGGATATTCTTAAGTCAATATTGTTGAAAGGGGTACGGGATGACTGTTTAGACATGTTGAATATGCTTGGAAAAGGGGATATATCTAAGGAATCGTATGATGAGATTGTCAACCTCTGTAAGAGATGTTCAAGAGGAGCAGTAAACAGACCAAAAAGGAGGGATAGTACATACTCGAGTCCAAAAATCAGCTAGTGGAGAAGCAACAAGGGCTGAAATAGGTAATTTACTTAAAGAATTTAAAACTGAAATGTTAAGCTCTTTTGCTTCACAAATTGATACCTTGCAAGTTAAAAAGAAGCAGGCAGAGGCAAAAGCTGCTTTCGCTATTTTCTGCTCTAAATGCAGAGAAAAACACCCACTAAGGGAATGCCCACTAAACAAAGTACCAATTTGCACTATTTGCGAGGAGGACCATGAAACTCAACAATGTCCTTCTTTACCAGCAATAAAAGCAGCACTGCAACCAACTGAAGAAGAAGCTGAAGCAATTTACTTGCTGACACAGAGGAGGCAATGGCAACCACGAGGACAAGGTACGAATTCTAATATCCCATTTAATCTTTGGAATAATTATCTTCCTTTTCAAGCAAATTACCCGCCCTTAAATCAAATGCAATACCCACCCTTCAACCAAATGAACTTCCCACCCATGCAGCAACCGAACCCTCCCTTTATGGATCCTACAATGTGGAATCCCTGGTCTCTACAGCAATCTTATTTTAATCAGTGGAACCCAAGCTGGACAGCTCAGCAAATCCCATTTCCAAACCAATTCCCCCAGTATCAGCAATCTCTCTCTCTGTGCCATCAAACGCTCCACCGAATAGCCAGACAATGAGACCCCAACTGCCTGTACAACCGAACTCCAACCCTAATAATAATAAAGCTGTGCAGGTCATTGATATTCAGAACCAGCCTATTTTCCCTATGCAATGTAATGATATTCATTTGCAATTTGGGAGAGTAGTCGAACCTATTATTGATGATATTACTTCTTCTAACTCTGATAAAGAGGAGACAGGAAAAGATAAGTCATCCAATAAGAATGTTGGAACAGTTGAGTTACCCTATAATAAAACTGCTGAAACAGCAAAGCCGCCATTCCTTGAACGTCTGGCTCTCACCAAGACACCTGAGCCACCTGTTTTTAACCTTCTAGGAGAATTGCAAAATCTGTATGTTAAAATTCCACTCTTACAAGCACTTAGAGATGTATCAATTTATGCTAGAATTGTTAGAGATATTTGCATTAAGAAACCTGGGAGAAAAGCTAAAAATCCCCTTACAGTTCATGTGATGGGTGATCTAGCTGCTTTAATGACAGGAAAAACCCCTCCTGTGAAATATGGTGACCCTGGTCATCCTACAGTTACAGTACAGGTTGGAAAAACTTTTGTTTCCAGAGTTCTGGTAGATTTAGGTGCTGCTATAAACATTATGACCCTTGAAACTGCACAGTTATTACAGTTAAAGAATGTAATTAGAAAAACCCCAACCATTCTAGAACTAGCTGACCGTTTCACAATCAAACCAAAAGGGGTTATTGAAGACCTGATAATTTCTGTGGAATCTTGGAACTACCCCGCTGATTTTGTTGTATTACAGACTAAAACAAAGTTGAGGGGACATCCATTGATTTTAGGGAGACCTTCGCTGGCTACAGCAGATGACTTCATCAGCTGTAGATCAGATTCAATGACAATTTCTAATGGATGTGAAACTAAGCAGCTCACTCTTTACCCTCATGCTACACCTATGATTAAAAATGATAACTCTGTATGGTTAGACTATGAAGATGACGATACCCAACCCATTTTGACTATTGGACAAGCCTTAAGTTTTAAAGATACAACCGAGGATGAACTTATTAGTAATTTTATTTCCGAACCTTCTTCGGTTAACTCTGAAACACATGATCAATTGACTGCAATCTTGGAACCTGAATCACAGCAAAACCTAAAAACTGAAAATTTATCTCAAACATCAACTGATATCTCCTCCAAGAGCATAACAGTAGAAATCGAGCCTGGCAAAACATTGAATATAATCCTAACTTAACAGATGCTGAAACACAACAGTTAATGAAGTTACTTCGTGAAAATAAGGAAGCATTCGCATGGGACTACACAGATATGAAGGGAATCTCTCCTGAATTATGTACTCATCGTATTTATATCAAAGAGGGGTCTCACCCAGTCTGTCAACCCCAACGACGAATGAATCCCCATTTAAGGGAATTGTTAAAGAACTTCAAAAATTGCTTAATGCGGGGTTTATATACCCTATATCTGATAATGAATGGATTTTTCCATTAGTGATTGTACCTAAGAAAAATGGGAAATAGAGAGTGTGTGTGGATTATAGAGCACTAAATAAAGCCACTCAGAAAGATCATTTCCCCTTACCATTTATTGATCAAGTGCTAGACAGTTTGTCAGGAAAGAGATTCTTTTTCTTTTTAAATGGGTTTAGTGGATATAACCAGATCAAGATTGCACTTCAAAATCAAGACAAAACCACTTTTACTGGTCCATGGGGAACTTTTGCCTATAGAGTTCTTCTATTTGGGCTATGTAATGCTCCAGCAACATTTCAAAGAGCAGTGATAGGAATTTTCTCTGATATGCTTAATGACTCTTTGGAGATATTTATGGATGACTTTACTCCTTATGGTGTGACTTTTGAAGATGCATTACAAAACCTTGAGAAAGTACTTAAACGATGTATAGAAGCCCATCTTGCCTTAAGTACTGAAAAATGTCATATGATGATGAATCAAAGAATTGTATTGGGACACTTCATCTCATTCCTAGGAATTCAAGTTGATTCAGCTAAGGTGCAGGTAATTCAGGCTTTTCCTATCCCTAAAACACAAACTGATGTAAGAAGTTTTTTAGGACACGCTGGATATTATAGAAGATTTATCAAGGAATTTTCTAAAATAGCTTCTCCTTTGTTTGTGTTACTTATGAAAAATGTTGAATTCAAGTGTACTGATGGTTGCCAAAAAGCATTTAATGAACTTAAGCATCAGTTGTCTACAACTCCTATTTTAAGAGGACCTGATTGGGCACTGCCCTTTCATATATACTCTAATGCTTCAGATACTGCAATTGGAGCTGTCTTGGGTCAAGAAGAAAACAATCTTCCTTATGCTATCTATTTTATTAGTAAAAATATGACCCCTACTAAACTTAATTACACAGTTACCGAAAAGGAATTTTTAGCAGTCATTTATGCTATTAACAAGTTTCGACATTATATTACCAGTTACCCTACTTTTGTTCATACTGATCACTCGACCATTAAGTATTTAATGAATAAATCGGTCACAAATGCTCGAGTTACCAGATGGTTATTATTACTACAAGAATTTGATATTACAATTGTAGATCGACCAGGTAAAGAAAATGTAGTTGCTGATTTCCTTTCTCGGATAAAAACTGATGAGAGCACTCCAGTAGATGATTCCTTTCCTGATGAATATTTATTTGCAATATCTGCTCACTTACCTTGGTATGCAAACATTGCCAATTATTTAGTTTCGGGGAAGCTACCATCATACCTGTCATACAAAGAGAAAATAAAGATCATTCAACAAAGTGCTCGGTACAACTGGATAAGTGGGTGCCTTTTTCACACAAGACTTCATCAGGAAATTCGGAGATGCATTAGAGAAGATGAGGTTTATGATATATTGAAGGCTTGTCATGATGGCCCTTGTGGAGGGCATTTTGCTGATAAAAAGAACAGCACATAAGGTTCTTAGAATGGGTTATTATTGGCCATCACTTTTCAAGGATGCAAAGAAGTATGTTAGGGCCTGTGATAGCTGTCAGAGAATGGGCCAGCCTAATCACAAAGATGAAATGCCACTGAACCCCCAGGTAATACTTGAACCCTTTGAAAGATGGGCTCTATATTTCATAGGTCCCATCAACCCTCCATCCAATCAGAAATTTTATATACTGGTTTGCACAGATTATATGACTAAATGGATGGAAGCTAAGGCACTCATTAGAGCTAATGAAGAATCTGTTTTAACCTTTCTATTTGAAGAAATCTTTGTTAAGTTTGGATTGCCTAGAGAACTAGTCACAGATGGAGGACCTCCTTAAATATCATATTAATCATAAAATGACTACGCCTTATCACCCCCAAGCCAATGGGCAGGTGGAAAGTACGAATAAAGTCATAGAAGCCATTTTAACGAAAACGTTAAAGGAGAATAGAAGGGATTGGTTTCAAAGGTTGCCTGAAGCATTATGGGCTTATAAAACTACTTGGAGGAACACTACAGGTTTTTCACCTTATGAATTAGTTTATGGTAAAAGTGTTGTTTTTCTTGTGGAATTTGAAATTAAAACCTTAAGAACTGCTTTAGTTGTTAACCTTGACTTGACTGATACACAGACAGCTAAGTTGCAGCAGCTTCAGGAATTGGATGAAAAAAGGTTGGATGCCATCCATCAAACAACTATGATACAACAACAAAGAACCAGGTGGCATGATAAAACCATTAAGCATAAGCAATTCCAAAAAGGTAATTGGGTGTAGTGCCCACTCTAGTTTCCTGACCCTAATATGACATTATCTTACATACTTAAGTCTATGAGGAACTCAGGTTGAGGATCCAGAAACGTGACTCTATTATTAGTGAATGTGATGGTTATGTATGTTCTCTATTAATATTATGATTACGATATAATTAATGGTTATGTGTACTCTCTATTGATATCATGATGGTGATAGTAGGAAAGGATAGACATGTTTCAGCTACTTGGGAGGACGCCGAGGAGATGCGTCACCGTTTTCCTTACCTATTCCAGGGACTTCGAGACGATGTCTATTATTAAGAGGGGGTGTATATAGTGCCCGCTCTAGTTGACTGACAATGATATGACGCAAACATTTAATTAGACATAAGGCCCACACTTTATTCTTTGAGGACCTCAGGTTGAGGATCCGAACACATGACACTATTATTAGCGATTGAGATATTCATGGTTGTGATGTTTATGAATGCTTTCCATTGATATTATGATAGCATGAATGGTTATGTATCTTATCTATCAGTATTTCAATGATTTCAACATTAAATAGTTAAGTTTCGTCTCTATTTGAATTTATGATGAGGGTAGTAAAGAATATGTATGCGCTCTACTAAAAGCATAATGATGATAAATTTGATGGATAGGTATTTCTATGATGTTACGATGTTGATAGCTTAATGAATATGTATGTTTCCATTGATGATTAATGATGATAGCCATGAGGGATTTGTCCCCTATGTTACCTACTTTCTTTAGTTCAGGCTTACAATGGACAATGATGTGAATGACCAAGAATTGTTAATGATGCTATTATGATAATGACTAACATTGAGAAACCTTGTTACTGATGATTATTGAGTAAAGCAGGAAACCATCAGAGGCACTCGCATATGACATGTCGATGGCACCTGGTTTGATGAAAATTCATATTATTTTATCTTTTAAAATCTAAGTCGATCTTGAAATCTGCCATATATGTTTAATTATATTCTGATGATATGTTAATGGTTGCAGGCGCAGATTAGTTGCTTGACTGAATGACTCACATATGGGTGATGGGGTTGTACAGGTGGATGGAACTACATGGGAGGGGTAGGACAGAGTCCCTGATCTCACCCACTAGCACTCTCGTTGTGACTTGGGCTGGAAGGGTTGAAACACCTTTGCCTTGAAGATCACGATGCCATGAGGGCAGGTCCCAAAGTTGGGTCGCTCATGAGGATTTTACTGGGGGGCGCGCATCAAGGTAGATTCCTTGATCCCCGGCACCATTAGTCTCACTATAGCAAGCAACATAAGAGATGATAGTGGTCTGTGACGTTGCACTATACTTTCCCCTCGTAGTCACTGGATGCTTGAAGGGCACGTGGTGTGGCACCCTTGGAACTTCAGGGGAAATTCTTGAAGGTCACGACCAACTTGGCACCCTTGGCATCACAATTAAACTATTAGGTGTGGCACCCTTGGAACTTCTAGGGAAGTTCTTGAAGGGCACAACCAAGTTTGGCACCCTTGGAATCATTAAAAGTAAATAATAATAAATAAATATAAGTAAGGAATGAAAACTAGGTAAAGTTACATCAAGGGTAAATGATGATTAGAAACCAAGGTAATTAAATCAAAAATAAAACTTGGAGTAAGGAGAATCATAGGGAGAAATAAAATAGAGTACCTTAAAAACTCTACCCTTCCCATGTTAGAAAATACTAGGTAGATTAGGTGGTTTAATCAGGTAAAAGGGGAAAGACAAACATATTGTAAAGATAAAGATTAATCCTAAACCAATTAAACTTAATTAAGAAAAGA
>APFE031636956.1:40565-62488 GCA_000404065.3 Pinus taeda
TGAATTGGGTAAGGAGCATGATAAGGGCACGTTATACAGTAATAGCCAAAGTGCCATTCATCTTGCAAAGAACTCAGCATTTCATTCCAGGACTAAACACATACAGCTCAAGTACCATTTCATACGATCAGTGTTGGAAGATGCACAGTTGAAGCTGGAAAAGGTACACACTAGCTAGAATCCTGCAGATATGCTAACAAAAGTTGTAACCAGGGAGAAATTGAGAACACTCAGTTTCAGTTGGTCTTCAAGGATGACGATGAAGATGAGAAACAACGAGGTCCAAAGAGGAGTCATTGTCCAGCAAATGGAGCAGCGGCGGAGTTGCTACAATCAGTCTCCAAGTGGGAGATTGTTGGGTGTGGAGCCTGATTATCTTCTATATTCAAAAGTAGCGCCACATTGGACCCCAGTTCAAAATGGGGGCGGCAACGCCGCCCGTAAAATATTCGCTGCGGCGGGGGGTTTCGGGGGCAGCGCCCCCAAAGCTAAAAACAACTGTAAAATTGCCTTGTAAAAGTATAGTAATTTCTAGTCAATCTGGGCCGTTCATTAGGCGGATGATCTGACGGTAGAAACTTATGTTTAGTTTAGGGTTTTTTTTTCCCTAGAAGGCAACCCCTCTCTTTGTATGAGGGCATTGTATTTGAGGCTGTGAGGTAGATGTGTATTCGGTGTGAGCGAGAAACAGAGAGGTGAGACTGTGAGAGAAGACAGAGGATATTACAGTGGATTTGCTGTAGGTTTTGTCTCTTCATTTTGCTGGATAATAGAAAGGAAGGACTGGCTGTTCGAGGTGGACGTAGCCCAAACTGGGTGAACCACGTATATCTGTGTTTCTCTTGTTTTGTGCGTTTTCTGTGTTTATATTTCTGCAATATTTTATGTGTTCCATTGCTCCGTAATATATAATTTTCTAACACATGACACTGTTCCAAAACTTCCCAATTTGCATATATATGATTCTGCCATGATAATTTGTGTTCCTACAATATCCTTTCTTGTGACATAGCATACTCCTTCCATATATCCATCTGTGCTTGAGTGCTTGAGGTCTAAGTAAAGACAGTCTTCGTAGACCTTGGTTCAGTCTCAGTAAAGGCAGTCTTTGTAGGCCTTGGTACAGGACTGTTAGCTTTAATAACCAAAGTAGGTAACAGCGATGTCATCTTGAGCATCCAAATTCTGCATATCTCATGTAGCAGCTGCTGACTGAGTAGCTGGTTCTTGTGTAACAGCTACAGTCTGTGCAATATCCTGGCTATCTATTTTATGATCATCAGCGGGTGGTTCTTGTGTAACACTTGTTGAATCAGTAGCTGGTTCTTGTGGCGCAGCTACATCCTGGTCATGGTCATCAGCAGGTGGTTCTTGTGTAGCAACTGCAGAGCCAGTAGCTGGTTCTTGTGGGGCAGCTACAACTAGGTCATGGTCATCAGTAGTAGTAGCTACTTTAGCTAAGGCCCTTGTTCGTCTTTTTGGTAGGGATGCAACATTTTCTTGCCTTTTTCTTTTTAGCTTAGCAATGGGAATGTTGTCATCTGAATCATCATTAGGGATATGGACAGTGGGGGTGGATGATTCAGCTAAATTATAGGGTGGGGTGGATGCAGTGGAGGGGTCAATTGGATTGACTGCTGCGAGTGGTGGAATTTCTGGGAAATCAAAGATGCTACCTGGTTGTTGTACAGAAGGATTTTCAATTTGCTGAGGGATTCCAGGGGTTTGTTGAGGATTTTCAGCATCTAATTGGGGAGTTTCGACTGCTGTTTGAGGAATTTCGGCAGTTTCTTGAGGATTTTCGACTATTGGTCGAGGAATTTCAGCAGCTTCCTGGGGATTTTCAACTGCTGGTTGAGGAATTTCAGCAGCTTCTTAGGGTGGGTTGTTAAGGGGGGGGGGGGATTCTGTTGCGCAAAGCCCCTCTAAATTAGAAGCTGAACAAGGCGATGGTAAGTGAGGGAAAGGAGTGGATACTTCGCATTCATGAAATAATGTGACATATTCTTCAGATACCCAAGCAGATAGTATGGCATATTTAGTAGACGATCATGTCTTAAATGATTTAACAACACAAAGTCATGTTGATAAACTACCTGGTAATGTCCTTCGCAAGTGAGGTAGTGCTTGACAAACTATGCAACCATCGGCCATGGAGGTGGTAATGAATGAAGCGCAACACCCTTGCCTTTAGGCTCGACCCGCTCTCCAGGTAGAAGAAAGTCCCGCTGTGCGTTCAAAATAATGTGTTTACAACTAAACCATCGAATGCCATCCGCCGATAAACCTGAAACCTGTGCTATATCTTCATCTGTCACTGGAATTCGGACTCCCTGAACAATAGAGTAACCTTCCTTTAGATTACGTGCGAATTCAAAGACTTGCTAAGAATCAAATCCCTGGAGCCTCCTAAAATAATCTACCCAGCATGCATGCTGAAAAATATGATATGCTTTTGGGTGTAGTTCCAACAGAGCTATTGAGTCAGGTTCATTACGAATAACAGAACCTCCCATAGTTACTAGCTTCAGTAAAATGCACAATACAGATCCAAGTCACCGCAACCGAAACAGAGTAAATTTTGCAAATGAGGTTGTGACATAATAAAACAAATATGGGGTGACAAGACGCGATCGTGGTAGAAAAACGACGGTGATTGGCGTATCGTGAGATGATTGGAAAAATTTTGGTATTCCCCCCCAACTGTGGCTAAAATGATAAGTCTAAATGTATGGCAATTGTGGTAATCATGTCACAATCTTCTCATTAACTATAATTTAATATTTACACATAACAAACGCATACCTCATGTTTACCTTGATTGATGTGCTGAAAATAGAATGTTGTTGGTAATAGATCACCAATAGTTATGAACGGTTTGCGTAATACGAAGGTATTATATGAAAGGCTTTTTATAAATATAGGAGGAGTTAGTGAAAGAACAAAATTATGTGGATCAGTAGATGATTCTCACAATGGAAAGTGATATGTATTCATCCTTCTGAGAGGAATTGATGCTTCAATTACGGGAAAAATGGGAAGAATTGGTGCTTTAGGGAAAGATGGAAAAGGTTGGTGTTTCAGCAATGGAGAAATTAGTGTTTTAGCAACGGGAAAAATGGGGAAAAGTTGGTGTTTCAGCAACGGGAAAAAGAGATGTTGCTCGTAAAGAAAAAATAGGAAAATGTTGCTGAAAGGTACTGTGAGGGAATGAGTTGTGAATTAAAGTGGGATGACAATGAAACTTGATCCTGCTTACAATACAATTGTTCTTTTCAGCCAGCCTTCCAATCTCAGACCTGCAAAATAATAAATTGTAACATGGCAACCCTTTGACAGGGATTATTAGTTTAAACAATCTAATCTACTAGGAAATACATAATGCAAAGATTAAATGCAATGAGGGGCAGCAAGCTCCCCCAAAAAGATATAATGTGAATCTGCTCTGCAAGTGGTCTTAAAATCTTCTTTAGACATAGGTTGTTGGTACAAACAGAGCCAATACCCATTCACTAACAATGGTGTTCTAGAATCATCAATTGTTAGAAGCCTTACTATTCCATTGGGAAAAACAATATCTATCTCATAAGGTCCCAGCCACCTTGTTCGTAATTTTCCTTGAAATTTTTCAAACTGGGAATCATACAATAAAGCCCAATTACCTTTTTGGAACTACTTATGCTTAATAATTTTATCATGCCACCTGGTTCTTTGCTATTGTATCATAGTTGTTTGATGGATGGCATCCAACCTCTTTTCATCCAATTCCTGAAGTTGCTGCAACCTAGTTGTCTGTGCATCAGTCAAATCAAAGTTAACAGCTAAAGCAGTTCTTAAGGTTTTAATTTCAAATTCTACAGGAAAAGCAACACTTTTACCATAAACCAATTTATAAGGTGAAAAACCTGTAGTGTTCCTCCAAGTAGTTCTGTAAGCCCATAATGCTTCAAGCAGCCTTTGAAACCAATCATTTCTATTCTCCTTCACTGTTTTTGTTAAAATGGCTTCTATGACTTTATTTATACTTTCCACCTAACCATTGGCTTTGGGGTGGTAAGGTGTAGTCATTTTATGATTAATATGATATTTCTGAAGTGTAACTTTAAAACCATGAGAATTGAAAGGATGTCCTCCATCTGTGACTAGTTCTCTAGGCACTCCAAATCTAACAAAGATTTCTTCAAATAGAAAGTTTAAAACAGATTCTTCATTAGCTCTAATAAGTGCCTTAGCTTCCACCCATTTAGTCATATAATCTGTACAAACCAATATGTAAACTCTTTGATTGGATGGAGGATTGATGGTCCTATAAAGTCTAGAGCCCATCTTTCAAAGGGTTCAAGTATTACCTGGGGGTTCAGTGGCATTTCATCTCTATGATTAGGTTGACCCATTATCTGACAGCTATCACAGGCCCTGACATATTTCTTTGCATCCTTGAAAAGTGAGGGCCAATAATACCCCATTCCGAGACTTTTATGTGTTGTTCTTTTATCAGCAAAATGCCCTCCACAGGGGCCATCATGACAAGCCTTCAATATATCATAAACCTCATCTTCTCTAATTCATCTCAGAATTTCTTGATCAAGTCTTGTATAAAAAAGACACCCACTTATCCAGTTGTACCAAGCACTTTGTTGAATGATCTTTCTTTTCTCTCTATGTGATAGGTGTGACGGTAACTTCCCTGCAACCAAATAATTGGCAATGTCTGCATACCAAGGTGAGTGAGCAAATACTACAAATAAGTATTCATCAGGAAAGAAATCATCTACTGGAGTATTATCATCAGTTTTTATCCGAGAAAGGAAGTCAGCAACTACATTTTCCTTACCTGGTCGATCTACAATTGTAATATCAAATTCTTGTAGTAATAATAACCACCTGGTAACTCCGGAAGTTGTAACAAATTTGTTCATTAAATACTTAATGGCCGAGTGATCAGTATGAACAAAAGTAGAGTAACCAGTAATATAATGTCGAAATTTATTAATAGCATAAATGACTGCTAAAAATTTATTTTCGGTAACTGTGTAATTAAGTTCAGCAGGGATCATATTCTTACTAATAAAATAGATAGCATAAGGAAGATTATTTTCTTCTTGCCCTAAGATAGCTCCAATTGCAGTGTCTGAAGCATCAGAGGATATATGAAAAGGGAGTGCCCAATCAGGTCCCCTTAGAATAGGAGCTGTAGATAACTGATGCTTAAGTTCATCAAATGCTTTCTGACAGTCATCAGTCCACTTAAATTTAGCATTTTTCATAAGTAACACAAACAAAGAAGAAGCTATTTTAGAAAAAAAATTGATGAATCTTCTATAATACCCAGCATGTCTTAAAAAACTTCTTACATTAGTTTGTGTTTTAGGGATAGGAAGACTCTGAATTACCTGCACTTTGGATGGATCAACTTGAATCCCTAGGAATGAAATGAAGTGTCCCAATACAATTCCTTCTTTCATCATCAATATGACATTTTTCAGTGCTTAAGGAAAGATAAGCTTGTATACAACGTTTAAGTACTTTCTCAAGATTTTGTAATGCTTCTTCAAAAGTCACACCATACAGAGTGAAATCATCCATAAATATCTCCATAGATTCATTAAGCATATCAGAAAAAATTCCTATCACTGCTCTTTAAAACGTTGCTGGAGCATTACATAATCCGAATGGGAGAACTCTATAGGCAAAAGTTCCCCATGGACTAGTAAAAGTGGTCTTGTCCTGGTCTTGGGGTGCAATTTTGATTTGGTTATCTCTAGGAAAGGAATCATTTACTGGAGTATTACCATCAGTTTTTATCCGAGAAAGGAAGTCAGCAACTACATTTTCCTTACCTGGTCGATCTACAATTGTAATATCAAATTCTTGTAGTAATAATAACCACCTGGTAACTCCGGAATTTGTAACAAATTTGTTCATTAAATACTTAATGGTCGAGTGATCAATATGAACAAAAGTAGGTAACTAGTAATATAATGTCGAAATTTATTAATAGCATAAATGACTGCTAAAAATTCATTTTCGGTAACTGTGTAATTAAGTTCAGCAGGGGTCATATTCTTACTAATAAAATAGATAGCATAAGGAAGATTATTTTCTTCTTGCCCTAAGACAGCTCCAATTGCAGTGTCTGAAGCATCGGAGGATATATGAAAAGGGAGTGCCCAATCAGGTCCCTTTAGAATAGGAGCTGTAGATAACTGATGCTTAAGTTCATCAAATGTTTTCTGACAGTCATCATTCCACTTAAATTCAACATTTTTTTATAAGTAACACAAACAAAGAAGAAGCTATTTTAGAAAAAAATTTGATGAATCTTCTATAATATCCAGCATGTCCTAAAAAACTTCTTACATCAGTTTGTGTTTTAGGGATAGGAAGACTCTGAATTACCTGCACTTTGGATGGATCAACTTGAATCCCTAGGAATGAAATGAAGTGTCCCAATACAATTCCTTCTTTCATCATCAATATGACATTTTTCAGTGCTTAAGGAAAGATAAGCTTGTATACAACGTTTAAGTACTTTCTCAAGATTTTGTAATGCTTCTTCAAAAGCCACACCATACATAGTGAAATCATCCATAGATATCTCCATAGATTCATTAAGCATATCAGAAAAAAAATCCTATCGCTGCTCTTTGAAACGTTGCTGGAGCATTACATAATCCGAATGGGAGAACTCTATAGGCAAAAGTTCCCCATGGACTAGTAAAAGTGGTCTTGTCCTGGTCTTGGGGTGCAATTTTGATTTGGTTATCTCCACTAAAACCATCTAAAAAGGAAAAGAATCTCTTTCCTAACAAACTGTCTAGCGCCTGATCAATAAATGGCAAGGGGAAATGATCTTTTTGAGTGGCTTTGTTTAAGGCTCTATAATCTACACACTCTCTCCATTTCACGTTTTTCTTAGGTACTATCACCAATGGATACACCCATTCACTGTCAGATATAGGGTATATAAACCCTGCGTTAAGCAATTTTTGAAGTTCTTCTTTAACAATTTCCCTCATATTGGGATTCATTCGCCTCTGGGGTTGACAGACTGGTCGGCATCCTTCGTTAATATAGATGCGATAAGTACATAATTCAGGGGAGATCCCTTTCATATCTGTGTAGTCCCATGCAAATGCTTCCTTATTTTCACGAAGTAACTTCATTAACTATTGTGTTTCAGCATCTGTCAAGTTAGGGTTTATATTCAATGTTTTGCCAAGTTCGATCTCTACGGTTATACTTTTAGAGGAGATAACAACTGATGTTTGAAGTAAAATTTTCAGATTTAAGCTTCTCCTGTGTTTCAGGTTCCAAAATTGTAGTTAACTAATTATATGACTCAGAGGCTATCGAGGAGGGTTCAGAAATAAAATTACTAATTACTTCATCTTCTGTGGTGTCTTTAAAAGTTAAGGCTTGTCCAATAGTCAAAAATGGGTTGAGTGTCATTATCCTCATAATCTAACCATACAGAATTATCATTGTTAATCATAGGCGTAGCATGAGGGTAGAGAGTGAGCTGCTTAGTTTCACATCCATTAGAAATTGTCATTGATCCTAATCTACAGCTGATAAAGGCATCTATTGTATCCAGCCAGGGTCTCCCCAAAATCAGTGGATGCCCCCACAACTTTTTTTTAGTCTGTAATACAACAAAGTCAGCTAAGTAGTTCCAAGATTCAACTGAAATAATCAGGTCTTTAATAACCCCTTCTGGTTTGATTGGGGAACAGTCAACTAGCTCTAGGATAGTTGGTGTCTCTTTAATTACATTTTTCAGCTGTAATAGTTGTGCAGTTTCAAGGGTCATAATATTTATAGGAGCACTTAAGTCTACCAGAACTCGTGAACCAATAGTTTTTCCAACCTGTACTATGACCGTAGGATGACTGGGATCACCATATTTTACAGGAGGAGTTTTCCCCGACATTAAAGCAGCTAGATCTCCCATCACATGAACTGTAAGGGGATCTTTAGCTTTTCTACCAGGTTTCTTGATGCAAATGTCTCTGACGGTTCTGGCATAAATTGGTACATCTCTGAGTGCTTGTAAAAGTGGAATTTTAACATAAAGATTCTACAATTCCCCTAAAAGATTAAAAGCAGGTGGCTCAGGTGTCTTAGTGAGAGTTAAACGCTCAGGGAATGGTGGCTCTGTTGTTTCAGCAGTTTTATTAAAGGGTGGCTCGACTGTTTCAGCACCCTTATTAGATGATTTATCCTTTTCTGTCTTTTCTTTATCAGAGCCAGAAGAAGTAATATCATCAATAATAGGCTCAACTATTCTTCCAGACCGCAAATGAATATCATTACACTGCACAGGGAGACAGGAGATATAGACTAGTTCTGAATATCGATGACTTGCACAGCTTTATTATTATTAGGATTAGGGTTCGGTTGTACAGGTAGCTGAGGTCTTATTGTCTGATTATTCGGCGGAGCACCTGGTGGTAGAGAGAGAGGTTGTTGATACTAAGAAAATTGGTTTGGAAATGGCATTTGCTGAGCTCTCCAGTTTGAGTTCCATTGATTAAAATAAGGTTGTTGTGGAGGCCAAGAAGTCCACATTGTAGGGTCTACAAAGGGAGGGTTTGTTTGTTGCATGGGTGGGAAGTTCATTTGGTTAAAAGGTGGATATGGCATTTGATTGAAGGGCGGGTAATTTGCTTGATTTAAAGACGAATAATTATTCCAACAATTAAATGGCATGCTAAAGTTCGTACCTTGTCCTCGTGGTTGCCATTGCCTCCTCTGTGTCAGCAAATAGACTGCTTCAGCTTCCTCCTCAGTTGGTTGTAACGCTGTTTTTATTCCTGGTAAAGAGGGACATTGTTGAGTTTCATGATCCTTTTCGCAAATGGTCCAAATTGGTACCTTGTCTAATGGACATTCCCTTGGTGGATGTTTCAGTAACTATAGAAGTAATTTTGCAGTTTCGGCAACGTGGACTGCACATCGTTCTTTAACTGTTTCAGCAACTATTCAATTCAATGATTAACTATGAAGATAGCATAATTATATGTAAAATAATTAAACGTATAGTGATGAGAAGAAATATTGTGTACCTTAGGAACAATTGGGTTAAAGCCATAACAAGGAATTTAAATATAGGTTAAAAAGGATGACATCATAGCAAAATGTATGGTCAAAAAGGGACAATATGAGGTCCTAACAATTTTTTGTGGTGCGCTCCATCCACTTAGCATTTTGTAGGTTCATCCATGGAGTTCGTTATAATGGAAGGTTGGAGGTATTACATCTATATCTTATGTGAGGCTTTATTTATGCAATTTTTTCACATGTTTATTTTGTTGGAAACTTTTGTAGCTAGTCATGAAGGGACTATAATGGTGCCTCTACCATTAGGATCATGCAATGTGAGTACTTCAATCCTCTTATATTCAATGATGTTATATTAACCTGCATTTAACAAATCAAGTAGTTGTTGCTTGGATTAATACAACATCACCTCATGGCTTTGTTATAGAGTATCTCTCCAAGGATAATTTTCAGCAAGCTAAGACTGATTTGTGCCATGCATAGTAGCATTTATTTTCCTTACACATCCATGTGCTTTCCCTCTTGGATTCATACCGCTTTGATTCCATTTAGCCCATATGTGGATTTTCACCTGGTCAAGAGGTTTAAACTTTATACCTTCATATACTTTCCGATGCCACTCATTTATTCCACTTTCACTACAACCATTTGTTTTTTCAAGGCTTACTCTTCACGCATGACCTAGAGCTTCCACTCAGTAGCCTTCGCAATCCTATCTTTTAGGGAAGGACCCCTTGAGCTAATAAGGTGATAAGGGCCAAAGGGCTAATAAGGTGATAATGAGTGACCTTGCTTGGGACTTTACATTATACAAATGTGGTAGGATTTATTGTAACAGGTGCTAGAACAATATTCCAATGTGTAGGGCATACCCTAAGGGCATAGTTTTCATGCATAATTTTCAAGGCCCTTCTAGTATTTCTTTACTTTAGTTCTTATTGTGACATGCATATTATAGTCCTTGTAGTCTAATCTCGGTTGGCACTAATCTCTTGATCCCTCCATCATTATTTTACTTCTTAAAAAACTACAAAAACATTGTTTTACTAGAACTATCTCTTCACATCACCTTTGAGCATCATTGACTATGGCTTTAGTGATCCTACCACCTAGGGATGCCACCCTTGAATTGGAGAAGAGAGCCAACCAAAAGTTAAAGGATAGGTTGCTTAGGTGACAATGGTCAATCGGTGACTATCCTATTAGTTCTCTCTCGAGTTGCACTTTGTTGATCAAGGCATTTATCATTAAGTGCAAGTTGGGAAGGCAACATTACCAATGTGATAGTGGGTAGTTTTTCCAAGTTCCCCTTGGGGTCTCACATTTATGGTTGGGACTTTTACAGCGTAAGCGAGAACTTGGGAGGTAACAAAGATAAATGCACACAAGTCCTCGATTCTTTTTAATGGGGTAGAGGAAGAATTAAAGATTTAATTTACCCATATATTTCCTTTTAATCCTCCTTCATTGGATAATGGGTTTAGATACAACAGATTTCACCTTAGACGAAAAGACTATAGATTTAAAGACCAATACTAACTCTATGAAAAAAATAGAAGGGTGATTAACTAGTGCTATTTATTAGTTTTCCTTGGACCATATTCCAAACAGAAATTTTGAGAAAACAAGAAAAAGGTTATTAATTTTCTTATGGACTACGAAAAGAGATAGGGAAGCCATTTCTTTGGTTAAGTGAAAAAAACTTGCAAAGCCTAAAGTAGCAGGAGGGTGGGTCTTGAAGATCGATTTGGTTAGGTACTAGTTACCAAGTGCCTTTAGCAAATGATGCAGAATGGACTATGGGAAAATGTGATATCTGAGAAGTACATAGCACCTAGGTCAATAAAGACTTGGATTAGGAGAGAATGGAAGGAATTTGGAGGGGCTTCAATCGTCTCAAAGCCTTTCCTCTTCTAGGAAGATGGTTGGTTGATGGTTGGTTAGAAGGCAGGGAAGAAGGAATAACGTAAGAATAGAGAAAGATACATAAATTTATTGCTCAAAAAGTTATAGGCTTTGTGATCCTTTAAATAATGCTCTTTACTAAAATGGGATCTTTAGCTTAGTAAATGCTATGGAGAGGTGTACAGGTGCTATATGGAAACAAGGATGGAAATCCACATTTCAGCTAGATCTTCAAAGTGGGGAAGCAGAAAAATGGCAGTAGTTTATTTCGAGTCTTAGTCATAGTGCCACGAGACTCAAAGAAGAAGATGATGAAATTATCTCGTCAAAATACAAAGCCACAACAAATTATTCAACAAAATGCACCACGAGGTCAGAATGGAGGAGAACGAAGGGAGATAAAAGATGTAGTGGTGGAAATATGTTTAGAAGTTGAATTGTCCCATAACAACAAGATAATTTTTATAGCTGGCACTATCCAATAAAGCCCCCTCACCTGGGAAAACTGTGAAAAGAGAACATGACAGGGCCCTGAGAGGTGCATTTTCTATCAAAATTATGATGAATCTATTGATCCCTCATTTCTACCTTGTCCTTATTTAAAATAAATACAGAGTGAACCTCTAAAACTGACAGATGCAAAAGGAACTTAGGAAGGGGAGAATCTTCTGGTTTGTTTTGAGAGAAGGCATTAAGACAAAGCAGTCCACTGTTATCTGGGCATTATGGCTAGTAAGAAATGATATTATATTTCAAGATAAGGAGATTCTCCTAATTCAGGTTATTTATAAAATCGCATTTTCTTATGGAGCAATTTGGAAACTAAAACAAATTAAGAAACCCAGGGGGTTCAAATAGCTCCATAACTTGATAAATCAAATGCATTGAATTTTTTTGATGGAGCAAGCCAAGAGGTTCCAGAGAGTATGAGCTACAGGCATCTTATTCTGGAGGACAGCCATTGTAAATATTTAATATTAGCAATAGGTTAAGGAACAACGACAGGGATGAACCATATGCATTATCTTTTTTGCTAAAAATCGGATCAAAAAGAGGAGTATATCAACATAATGGGAAACACTGCTCATTATAGATTGGGCAAGAGAGAAAAACAATATGGAATATTTACTACTTCAACCTATCATGGACAGAATAAAAGAGATAAAGATAAAGTTTAAAACAGTTTCCTTCCAATGAGTATTCTGAAAACTTAACAAGGAAGCAAACAAACTCCTCCAAGAAAGCACTGCT
The DNA here is from genome assembly GCA_000404065.3 of Pinus taeda. Lineage (NCBI taxonomy): Eukaryota > Viridiplantae > Streptophyta > Pinopsida > Pinales > Pinaceae > Pinus > Pinus taeda. The sequence continues at coordinate 52,785 of APFE031636956.1, forward strand.
GCTACAGGAGGGTCAGCTAAATACCTGAAAGATCAAATCTGAGGAAGGAAGTGTAGTCCCAGGAAATGCTCTGAACCTGTATAAAGGCTAACAGAAACAATGTTTCTTCAGTGGGAAAATATGTGAAGAATTCTATTGCTAATTACTAGACTGAACAATTCCTTTTGTTTACAGACCTGGCACTTTTGGTGATGGATTCTGGAATGTCTACAATAGCTGAATTTTAAAGCAGTTTCTTTTCTTGGTTCATTTTTTCTAAAAGAAACAGAGTGACTAGTCCTCTGGAAGAGCTAGAAAGCCTAATCTCTATGTATATTCTGATTTCTGCTTGAACTATCAAATATGTGCTTTTTCTTGGAAAAAGATGATGTAGTCAACGTTTATTTAGATAGAATCATAACTCAATGACAAGAATGCCAAAGTACGGATACGATAGAAATTCATTGTCCTAAACAATTTTTGCTACTAAAACATATAACATCATATAACTTCTATACTTATTAATAAATTTACAATGAATGCTCAATGTTATAAAAACTTTTACAAGATATCTTTGGATAGTATTTTAAGTCAAACACAAGAATACCAAATAGCGGATACAATAGAAATTCATCGAACTAAACAATTTTTTGCTACTAAACATATAGCATCAAATAATTTCTATACTTGTTAGCGATTGTGCAATTAATGCCCAATCTTATGAAAAAATTTACAAAGTCATCTTCCGTACAAATCTAGTGTCAAAAAATCCTTGGGAGGTCACTATATAACATATATGTAGTTTGGCTCAAGAAAGCTAAGAGATTATAAAGCCCTATTTCCTTGATAATGGTTTAGGCTTACACTTGAGAACAACTTAAATAATAAAGTGACTAGTTTTTGGAGGGTTATGAACTTCGAGGTTAAAGAAGGGTAAAGACCAGGGAAACGACAATAGTCAAGTAGTAGGGAAATTGACGAAGGGGAGCTTAAAACCTGACCGCAGTAGAACAAGGGAAAAAATGATTCAATATTGAAGATTATGTAGATTACTATGACAACAAGAACAAAAAAAATTATAAAAGGTAAGTAGAAAAAATGGGTAATTAAAAGTTACTAAATAAGAAAGTAGGAAATAGAGTTGAATCTTGAGGAATTGCAAAGAAGTAGAGGTCGATTGTTTAGAGCTAGCGAAAAAGAATGGTGAAAATAAAAAGAGAAATTAGGAGAGGGAGAGGGGCTAAAATCATTGCTAAACCTTGGAAATGGAAATGATGGCAAGCAAATATGTGATATGATAACCATCCATGATAATGGTTCTCCAAAAGCAAGATCAGATTCCATAAAATAATGACACTAACAGTAACAATGAAGCTATATGTGAGCTACAACAATAAAAAGATGGCATAGCCATATACTAAATATTCTTGAATTAAATAAAGGATATATATCTTGAGCTAAAGTCAAAGGTGAAAACAATTAACACTTCCTCATCTTAAGTTTAACTAAAGATATACCAACAAAATAAATGGTGGTAACTCCATAAAGGTGAAATCAGAGATAAAGGAAAGTTCCAAAGCCATTGTGGGAAGAAGAAAATGCCAGAGACAATGGGAAAAGGTTGTTACTTCTTATTCTACTCCTATTTCCTTGCACACTATTATAGAGTGTTACAACTATACAACAATAGAAAGGAAAATACACACTCTGGAAAAACACGATACCAATAGGATTTTAGAGATATCTTCTCATTACTCCTGTGATATAAAGAGACTGTAAACAAACCTATCTCATCAGATGAAGAGAATAGAAATCTAAGCATGCCCTAACCCCCTTCACATTTCTCTATCTTTTCCAATGGTTTCAATGACTCTAAATGTTTCTCCTAACCTAGTTTTGGCCCTAACATGGACTCTATGTCCTTAGCTCATATGTACTAAATGGTTTCTAACAGACCAAGACCCTCTCTATATAAGTTGGACCTGAGGACCACCTAGCAAGATGAAAAGTTTCACTTGATAGCAATCAAGAGAAAGAGAAGGAAGGCATCAACATTTCTTCATGCCTAAAATTTAGTAGATTTTTTCTTCTTCTCAGACTCATTCTCATACACACATTTACCTGGAACCCCTCCTATTTAACTCGTGAAATAATTTTAAGAAAAAAATTTAGTGGGTAGTGATTGACTCAATTATATTTCCATGGCAATAAGATGAAGTATCATATCCCTGTGGTCATATGAATGTAAAATAGTGAATAAGTGCACTTGTGTATTTGTCTCTCTTAGACTATCAGAGGAAGGAAAGTTTCTATGTATCATATGGTAAAGTTCAGTGCTTCCTAGTGTATGTATGAATGGTGAAAAATGCTTTTAACTACAAAACTTATGTATTTCTCAAATAATAATAGAAAGAACAATCAATGTTTGGAAAAAACAAAAACCTAAATCTGGAAAAGAATACGAATGGTACATTTGCATCTAAAATAGGTGCTAGTGGCCTAACAGTACCACTGGCAATGCAATTGATTGACAGTTTTAGGCTTAAGTTTATTTTGTGAGCATAAAAGAAGACCACCAGAGCATTTTCTCTCATTCTAAAACCCTTTCTTCTAGACAATTATGTTTGCATTTTGATTATTAGATTCAAGTTGGGGTAGTATATATTGTTTATCCTCAAAGTTCCAAAGAGAAGAAAATAACTTGCAACACTCTAAATGAAACGAAATGAAATTTGGAATATTACAATCCATATATATATATATATATATATATTCCAAAATAAGCTAGCAAAAATATTTTGAATCAATGCAATTAATCATTTTCCCTTTTAAAAACATGAGACAACTATAAATATGGCAGGCTGCGTTTGTCGACTTAAGATTTGTAATTGGAATTGTCTTAATAACCAAAAAGTCATCCTGTTTGCCTTGTTTGCTCCAAAAATACAACAGCATAAAAAATACAACAATAAAAACAAATGAATATTGTCACTAAAATATGTATGAACACTAAAAATACAACAGCATAAAGAATACAACGATAAAAACAAACGAATATTGTCACTAAAATATGTATGAACACTGATCAAACAAGATACATAAAACAAAGAAATATCGCATAAAACTTGTTAACAAATGACTAAATGGTGTTTTCCTTGCATCGATCCTGTGAAAGAACATATTTATTATTATATCCCACAAGAGACACAAAATGGCATCGAAAACAATACGGTATCATTTTTTGATACACCCATATCCTATGTTCAATATTGAAGAACAACACATTTATAGCTCCTCTAGAACACAAATTTTGAAAACTACTCTTTTAGACCTAAGTTTAGTTGATCTTTGAAAACTACTATATTAAACCTAAATGTGATTGATGGATTTTTTGCACGTGACATATATTTCATAAAACCTCTTTTCACTGTGTTAATAAAAAATAAACCAAGGCCCAGATAAAATGCACCTTATATGCAAGTTCTTTCATCTGGATAATCAGAATCCAACGCAGAAAATAGAGACTACCAACCTTTTCACTGCTGCGGTCCAGGAAGACTGGTAGCTGCTGTGAGACAGCAAAAGTTGGCGCTACAGTTTTCAGCCTCAGCTAACGGGGCGATTTCATCAATTGTCCTGCTCGTTTATTTAGCCAGACGACCCCATACCCAACTCGTAGGGAAGCTGTACTTCTGCATCACCCATAGTCGTATGGTTAGGGTCTCGTTCCGTTTGGACGCAGAGGAAATCACACACAGAGAAACCAAAATTGGGCATCTACCAAATTTAGAACAACACGACCGCCCTCTGTTTTCAGATGCCAACACACCACAATCCACAAACTCTTTGCACACTGTCATTCAATGGGAAGAGGAAAGCAGTGTAAGAAAACAAAGATTTATAACCCTATAACTTTAGTCTTCTCCAATCTCTTCATTTAACATAATATGAAATGAAAATAAAATAGATGAAACTTGTTTACCTGAAGGCTTGCTAAGCCTTGTCGTCTGGAATTGTTTGCCCTGTTCTCGGAGTTTCAATGAGATAAAATAATTACAGGTGTAGATACAGCTCTCTGAACTTTCAAAGATTGAGAAACAAAAACGATAAATAAAAAAATAAGAGCGACAGCAATTAGAAACCACATTCCATGAAAAGAAATATAAACAGAAACTGAAAATAAACAGGATCATCAACCATAGAAATCTTTCAAAGAAAAAACAAAAGAGACATCCACAACACACAAAAAAAGGAGGCAAAGCCAAACTACTTGACATGGGAATTTAGAAATCAGAAGGGAAAAATTTAATGGATGGAAAATTTTAAATGGAAAGACAAAAGAAGGAAGAACTCAAATGCCTGTGGCACACCTGTATCGATATTGAAATTGAGAAAGTATGGAGGCGATGAATGGAAGTGTTTAAATAGATGAGGGAGAGGAGGCGGCACAGACACAATTCATCCAACGGCTACATACAAAAAGCCAAAAAGCTTGCCACAGTTAAAAGATTATCCTTCGTGGCTGTGGCTGAACATACAGAGAGGTGTTATATGCTCTGTGTTTTTAGCTTTTCAGTCTGTGCTTTTCTGTTTCTTTGCTTTTCCGTCCATATCGATACAAGCACTCCGTCGTTGTCAGTTCGTACATGTAAAGACAAATGTAACATTTTTATGTCATTCCCGAATCCCACTGCATCATGTTCGAACTTGTGCTCGTGTGACGTGTCATATAAAAGGATAAATATATTTTATTCCTTTTTCAGTTTCCACTCCGTCGTGTCAGCCCCCTCGCACAAAGAAGTCACCGTGCTTGGGATGATGTCAATTTTAATTTATTTTAATTTAATTTAATTTTGATTTTGGATGGATTTAAGCGGATGTGGATTTTAATTCAAGTTATTTTAGGTTATTTTCGTTATGGATTTTTGGCTATGTCAATTTTACTTGGATTTAGCGGATGTGGATTTTAATTCAAGGTATTTTTGGTTATTTTCGTTATGGATTTGGCTGATGTCAATTTTACTTGATTTAGCGGATGTGGATTTTAATTCAAGGTATTTTTGGTTATTTTCGTTATGGATTTGGCTGATGTCAATTTTACTTTAATTTAATTTTGGTTTATTAGTATTTGATGGATTTTCGTTCTTTTATTTATAACATTTTTGTAGCGGAAGATTTATGGCTTAAATACTTATTTAATTAAATAATTATAAAAAATAAAATTAATAAAAATATTTTAATTATTTATAAATATTTTAATACATAAAAAATTATTATAATTTAATTGTTAAATGAGTTGTGGGAACCATGCTTACTAGGTGTTATTCACAAAGATAGGTTAATGCATATTTTTATTAAAAAAAATTGTTATTTGGAATTATCTTGTTACTTGGAATTATTTATCAAGCAAGTTTCTATTCCTAAATGTCTTTATAACTATTATTGGTTGCTATCCACAAAAGTAAATTGACTTCATCAATGTTATTCAAGGAAAATCTAGTCACTTATGATTTGCTAATTGGTGGGTTGTCTTGTGAAATGCCTCTAAATCTTATATTTCATGATATCAAATTCTTAACCAGATAAAAATAATTTTAAAGCATACTCTAAACTCATTTTATATATATAATAATTTAATTAATAAATAAAATTTATTTTTCATATATTATTATAATCTAAAATATATTTCTTCATATAAATGTTTTTTTTTTGTAAGCTGAGTGGTGCCATATTCTATTAACAAAACAGAAAACATTACATAGCTAGGGTGGTCTCAACCCGCCCCGAAGGGAAACCGAGTTTATTGAACACCGGTAGTTTTTCACAGCTGCCCAAAAATAGAATACTTTAAACTTGTCTTTCCATGCCTTATACACTGTATCTATACTCCTATTACTACCTACAAACAACTGCATATATATAAAAACATAAGGGCCAAACATGGCTAAAACATAAACAAAAAATGACAGTTCCTTCATTCATCATGGACGTGCCTTGAATTACTGGTTCTCTGGATTCCCTTGCTGTTTTTTCTCCTTTTTAACCAGCACCCCGCTTGCCTCAAGTCGCTGCTGCAGGTCCTCCAGCCGTTTATCTTGCATCAGCAGAGTGATTACTATGTTCTTCAATTCTTTCTTTAAATTCGGGATGCCCTGAGACAGTTCAGCCATCTCCATTGCTATCTGTTCCATGGCTTTAGCCATGAGCCTTTTCATGACCCAGTACAAATGTAGGGACTGTTTGTAGAGCGTCATTCTTCCTCTGGTGTGCCCAGGGTCAGGCAGGAGGTCAGTCCAATCTTCCATCTCATCCTCTGACTGGGCCTGGATAGCTTCTTCCTCCCAGTGCTCAATAATTCTTTTGATTTTTGGGTTTGATTTCTCTCTGTACTCCTTCTATGCTATCCATACTCTGTTTCCTATTGTTTCTCTGGTTTGTCGGGTCCCTTCATGCATCCCTGTCTTCGTTTCTTCATCGTTGCTTGGGCTGCATTGTCGACCTCATCGGCCGCGACCGGCCGCAATATCGCGCCCTCTCCGACCGCCTCTGCCCCTACGGCCTCTCCCTCTCCTGCTTCGACCCCTACCCCTTCCTGCGCTGTTAGACGGGCGCCCTCCATCATCTTCGCCGCTCCCGTTTGCTGAATTGTTACGGCCCTTTCGCCTTATCTCCTGCCCAGAATCCTCTCGACCCTCCAGCCTATCCTCACTCTCCCCTTCCGATACTTCATACACAGGGATGCCCTGAGGTGCGCAGTCCGCCATCTTTCGCTTTCCCTTTCTGTCCTCCTCTTTCCTGCCATAGTCATCCTCAAAACCACTGCTCCGCATCCAGCGCTGACCTCTCTGGCTTCCTTCAGCTTCCATGTTATCCTTTCGTCTTCGGCTCCACTCACCGCGAGCTCGGTTGACAGGGCTGCGCGACTCCTTGGCGCTGAAGCTTCGCTCTGCGTGACCCAGACAGTTTCCACTGCAGACCTTCTCCCTCAGGCTAGCTCGCCACCCTCGCTTCGTTATAATGCTCCTTTGCATGCCTATTTTCATTATGTTTTGGCGTTGTATGCTCATCCGGATCCCGACGCCATCATGTCTCCACCTCTCCTCTGCCCTCAGCTCTGCCTTCCTGTCTTGTCCACCGACTTGCCGTGCTGCTTCACTTACCAACCCGCCGCACCTTCCGCCTGTGGAAATAATGCCTGCACTTGCTTGTTTCATCTGCCGCCGGTACATCAATCCACCCCTCTCCACGTCATTCAACCCGATCGGGTATTCTTCATATAAATGTTATTTATATGGTTTGCTTAATTAATATTATTTAAGATTAATATATATATATTATATTATAACTAAATTATTTATTAGTTAAATAAAAATTATTTTCTATATATTATGTCTAATATATATTTTCATAAATGTTAATATAATTTTAATTGCTTTGTTCAGTGTGAAATGTAATTGTTAATATGGCAATAAATTAAAATATATATTATATATAAGTAAATCAAAATTTAAGAGATGGATTATTGTTAATTTACTTTAATTACGGTTTTTATATATATATATATATATATATTAAAAGTTAAATCAAAATTAGCGATGGATTATCGTTAGTTTGCATTTTAATTAATGTAATATATATTAATATCGGTTATTAAAATTTAAAAATAATTTGTGTGATTTCATGTAAAAATATGGTATTTTAAATAATAACATGGTATTTTAAATAATAACATTTGTTAATCTAGCATTTTAAATAGTAACATAGAGTATATACAAGAGGATAAATTAATATTTTAAATTTGAAGTATTAAATTTAAAGTAAAATTTTAGTTGTGGATTATTGTTAGTTTAATTTTAATTGATATAATGTATATTAGTATAGTTATATAAATTAAATAGTTAATAAATGTTTCTAGTATGTACTATTTGTAATTCTCTCAGGTTTGTTATGTTAAGAATCTAGTAGATTTTAATTTAATTTAATTTAATTTTGTTTTCGGAGGGATTTAGCTAATTATTTTTTGTTTTTTTTGGATTTTCGTTTTTTCATTTATAACATTTTTGTCCCGAAAGATCTATGACTTCATTACTTATTTAATTAAACAAACTATAAAAATTAAAATTAATAAAAAAAATATTTTAATTATTTTTTTAAGTATTTTTAAATACATATTATAATGGAAAATTTTATTTATAATTTAATTGTTAAATGAAGTTGATGGGAGCAATAGATCACTTAGGTGTTATTCACAAAATTGTCAGGTTAAACATCATTTTCTTATTCAAAAAAATATAATTGGTTTTACTTTGGAATATCCAACAAGCAAAGTTTTACTCATAAATGCCTTAGTTGTTGCTCTTCTACCATTAACATGTTTCCTTAAGTCCAGAAAACAGACTAGCTCTTTAGCTAAGCAAAAATCACTATTTTAAGACATACTCAAACCCAATATATATATATACTATACTATATATTATATAATGGAGTATTCTGGTGCGTCAAACCAAATAGTGGGTATACAACCCATAATTAGATTGCTATCCACAAAAAAACAATAAACTTCATCAATATTATTTAAGGAAATCTAGCCACTTATGATTGCCTAATTGGTGGATTGTCATGAGAAATGCCTCTAAATGTTATGGCTCATCATATTAAACTCTTAGCCAAATAATTAGCCAAATAAAAATAATTTTAGAACATACTCTAAACTCATTTTATATATATAATAATTTAATTAATAAATAAAATTATTTTTAATCAATTCTTTAATCTATTAATTATTTCTTCAAATAAATGGTATCTATATTTAATGAGTTGTTAATTTAAATTATTTAAAACAAAAAAATTGTTTAATTAATATTATTAAATATATATATATATATATATATATATATTTATTTGAATATTATTTAAAAATATTAATATATTATATATAATAAATTTGATATAATAAATAAACTATAATTTTAATTGATATTATTTTGCTTGTTGAAACTTGGGAGCACGAAGAATCTAAGGTCCCTAACATAGATGGCTTTACGCTATGGTCTACCTGGAACAGGCGATCCTCCCGTAGAGGCATTGGGGGAATAGCTTGTTACATTAAGAAGACCATCTCCCCCCATGCTAGGATTTATAAAAACGACCCTCACAACCAATATAGTTAGATAGAGATTAGAGACATTAATAATAAAAAGTCCTACATAGCAATATGTTATTTCCCCCCCATCCATTCTAACTTCTATAAGAAGAAGAATCTAAATAAAACTAACCCTTACAATGGTTTAGAGAATGATATTTCTAGCCTAAGGAATGATAGTAATATCCTTTTAATAGGTGACTTTAATGCTTGAACTTCAAACAACCAAGCTATTATTCTAAGTAATCATTCCAACCCTAATCCTCTTTGGTTAGACGAAGACCCTACTCTAGCTAGTAGGTACAAAAGGAGCTATGAAGACCTCAGGGAAAAAAAAATTGGATCAGAGCTAGTCAAACTCTGTAGTGCTTAGGATCTCATAATTTGCAATAGTCTAAAGAAGTGGCCCAATTCAAGGAAGATAACCTGCATCCATGGACTTGGTAGCAGCGTGGTAGACTAAGTTATTTCCAATCTCCCATTATACAACGAAATAATAAATTTTGACATCTTAAACGACCACGAACCTGACTCTGATCATAGGCCTTTACTTATAACTCTCAATTTTGTCATGCATAGAGTT